>VXCM01003745.1:0-105234 GCA_014773175.1 Lucifuga dentata | reverse complement strand
TTTACCTTTACTGTAAAGTGTATTGGGACCATGATGCATGGTGATTTTGCACTTTAAATAAATTGAGTGATTGTTTTTGTCACTGTAGTGTAGACATCACTTGCTCTAATGTCAAAATCTTCATGTTACTTGAAGCATGTTGCAAAAATAAGCAAGAAACTTGATGAATCAACCGTATTTCCTACTCCAGATAGTTCCTAATTTAGTTCTTAACTTTTGATCTGAAAGAGCTTTTGGAGTAGTTAGCTGCCAGTTAATATGTCCTGATGTGATTAGATGATATGACTTATTAAAAAAAAAAAAAGAAAGTTGAAATAAATCATAAACATCAGAGCATCAGAGTAATGTCTCTGCACTCCTGAGCCAAGATGTGTACTATATGTCTCCTTAGAGACTCCTGCTGAGCATGTGATGCACTCTGCTGGAATCACTCAGCCAGTCAATAAGAAAGACATTAGTCGTCTCAGCACTTAATAGTCAACTGATGGTCTGGGCAAATTACAGAGGTGCAGCCAGGTAAGTGGGCTGATGTTGGATTTTTGTCCAACGTATGAAAACAAAGACAGAAGATAAGCTAGATACTGTATATACCTGAATTCATACATAACTTCAGATCTGTCTGGCTGTACATCGTGTTTCTGCATGACCAAAGCTGTGTGTGTGTGAGAGAGAGCTAATGTGTTTACGTGTCAGCAGTCGTCACCAACAAGCCACCCCCTGAGGATGTGGGTTGAGCTGTCAGCCTTAGTCAGACATCAGACATCTCTCTCACACACACACGCACACGCACAGACACGCACAGACAAAAACAATGTCATAACGCACACATTCATAGCTTATGTCTGTCACTTTCTCTGGAATGATCGGGCAGCCATATACATGGGTCAAAAACATCCATAATCTTCCTCTAAGGACAACCTGGCCCAGAGAGCCTGTGAGAGAGAGAGTGAGAGAGTGTGTGTGTTACACACAGTGCACAGCTTCCCCTCTTCAAGGGCACCAGCAGCTCTGACCGTTTTTAGTTATGGCTCACTGTAATATTAATCCCATTTTCTCGCTGCATAAACACACTGGGTGACAGAGAGTGCACTGTGGGTCAGATTCATAAAACTTTGCGCATGACTTACTGTGTTGATAAGGGCAAATATCGTCATGCAACCACTTTCTCTCATTCATAGCCTGGCCTGTTACCTGGCCATTCATGGCCTGTTATTGCCATCTTTTAGCATTTGCCTTCAAAGAAGAGTTATACATTAACTATTAATTATTATTCACATTTAGGGGAAGCTATTCATAAGACATCTTTGTAGAGAACTGAGAGATGCAGTCTGGTGCATCTTAGATTAAAAAGCTGTTGCTAGTTTCAATCATGGCATCAGTAAAGCTCTGCCATAGGATGTCAAAAGTTCAGCATAAACACAATGGGACCTCAAAAACAGTATGCAGATGGTTTAGCATGTTATGATAAAGCTGGTAACGTCTATTTTCCTCATCTGTCCTTTGTGTGTGTCCTTGGTCTCTTGTTTATTCCAGTGTTGAATATATTTTATATGTTAACTGAACTTTGAAAACAATGACGCATCTCCTGCAGGGTCATATAGGCAACGTGTCATCTCCACTCCACAAGCGGGGGGCACATACTATGTGCCTACAGTTTGCAAAAATATAATATGCTGAATCTCCATCATCTAATATTAATCCAGTGAATTTAGGATGATTCACAGCCCACTCTTGCTCATAGAAAAACTCCGTGGGTGTGTCGTTTTGTCCAGACTGGTCATCCTCAGAGGGCAGTTTGGTGGCCAGGCTGTGGTGCTGATTATAGGTGACAGGGACACTGCTGGCCAGAGGGACATGGGAAAGTTGGCGCGGCAGTCTGGAAAGGTCATCGCCACAGTTCTGTCAGCATCATCACTGTGAGGCAGTGATGAAGGAGCCGCAGAGAACGACGAGACCTGAACATTCAGCCTGTCTTTTTAGACTGTTTAGGCCAAACAAGTGGATGTATCTAGAAGTGTCTAGCTCTTATATTTAAACAAAAAAAATTAATAACCTCAGATACTTTTCCTTTTGGAGTAACGGCTGGCTGTGGCAGCAAAAAAGCCTGTGTGCGAAGAACAAAGGCAACAAACAAAGAGGGAATTCCGTACTTAAAAGACTCACTTTGGACAATGCACCTGTCGATTTGGTTAACTCAGATGCTGAAACTTTACAATAACTTCAGTTGAATTTAGGAAGGCTTTCTTGCATGAAAAAATGACTGTGGATGTTAGCTTCCAATTCTTTTTGTTTTTGCATTAGATAAGGAAATACTAACCCTTTCTCTTTGCCCCACTTTTAGATCTTTAGCATTTAAATGTAGCATGGAACAATGGATATGCTCAATGTAATGATTTGTTTTGATCTTGCAATCATACTATGTAAATGTATACATAATTTTTATAGTATAGGCTTCTGAAGTATGGCAGAAAGATAATTCAAGAAATAATATTTGTATTGTTGGTGGGGATGTTTTTCTGCTATTACATAGTTATTCTTATACTCTGTTTACACTTGAAGGTGCACGTTCACTTTTTTCTAGTTTAAAACATCTTGGCTCATTTTTACAATGCTGTATTAATCACTGAATATGTTCTAATCTTCTAATCTCTGTATTATTATTGTCAAATGCTAACACTCCATTAGAAATGTATCTGTTTTTTTGCTATACATAATACTGTAAATTGTACTTTAAACTATCTTCAGCAAGGTAGATTCTGTTGGTAATATTCATCGAATTTTTCTTTACTTGCAGGGCCAATCTTTTTCAGTTTCAGCATAATTTTCTGTTTATGGATTCTCACAGTGAACACTTCACTCTCTATGGCTGCATTGTGCTTTTTTGTCTCTCCATTCTGCACTCTCCTCCTTATAACTTCTCAAATACAAGTGGGAGCAGAGGGTAGGAGGAGGGAGTGATTGGAATTCATTATGGTCAAATGATTGCAAACTCTGGACGCCGAGAGGCTTTTGTAATCACAGCTGAATGGGCTGGAGAGTTAATGTGGGCAGGCTGTGGAGTGGAGGAGAGAGGAGGAGCGAGAATTCCACCGTCAATGTAGCGCTCTCAAGGGCTCTTCACACAGCTCTAATGGTGGAATTGTTCTGACACTGAATGGGTACATGAGATTACATGAGATGCTGTGTGTTTCTCTGGTACAATGCGCTCTCTTTGCAGTGAGTAAGCTTTTTCTTCAATTGAAATATGTTGTCAAGTTAGAAAGGAAAGTGCATTTGATCCACTATCACAAAATGAAAACTGCATTTCATGTGAAAAAGGCAACAACTATGAAACCCCCATGACTTCTTAGACATACTGTAGGTGTACTACCAAACTTCATAGGAGGTATGCTAACAAAATAATCATTGATTTGTTTGTTAAATGATGAGGTGAGGCATATTTTATTACAATGTGGGCAGAACAACCCAGTATCATGTTTCATCTTTTTAGAGATGCTTATGAAAGGCAAATACTATGAAAAAATGCTATGTATAACAGAAGTTGGTGGATGAAACTGGGGATAACAGTGAGGCAGAACTTCAGCTCTCTGTATCTCCCTATGTTACACATTCAGTAGCTCGAGAACAATTCCACATCTAACAAGTGTGTCACAAAGGTACCAATGGTTTGATTAACCTCTAAATAACATTTGATACTAAAGGAGAGAGGTTTGCTATGCTGTCTAATAATAACAACGAAAAGAAAATCAGACTAAAAGCAGGAAAATCAGAAATACTGCACAGAAGAACCTCAGGTAAACTTGCTGCTATGACCATCCTCCTTTATTTATTTTTTAAATGATTTTCTTAACAACAGCTGCAAATGCATTATAGCACACTGATTAGTTTTGACTATTAACATAATATAAAACTCCTAGTTCCAATAATTGGAAGGAGCTGGGACCCACTCTGATCAGTATTTTATATGGTCTGGCTTTCAGCAACTTTGGATTTGTGCTTAGCTGAAACATTTCAAATACAAATGTTATTGTTGGCAGGCCTTCAGTGTTTGGCTACAGAGGGACAAAACAAACATCTACTGTATGCTCAATTAGCTGCAACAGAAGAAAACCTAAGTTCTGATATTTAAGCTTTTCTGTGATTTATTAAAAATTGCTTGTATGCTTTTTCTTTATTCAAATTTGTATCTATCGGTGTTACTTTTATTTCATCATCATCTGTGGATCACGCTGCTGTACTCAGTTTCTCTCTGTGAGCATCACAATGGTGTGTAACTATACAAAGGCTAAGACTCACCATTTGCAAATTAATCCTTTTCTCCCCCCCNACCCCAAACAAAGCCAGATGTGAAACCGCTTGCTGCTCCAACACCCAGCCTTGAAAAGGCTGTGCCATTTCAGACTGATCTTCTTCTGCTGCCTCTCAGATCCTGTTTGGGTCCGTTTGCTCCTCCTCTACCCGTCTGGGTATGTTGGCACTCACTACAAAGGAGCTGAATAGCTGGCACACAGTGGGCATTCGAGGGCTCAGGATCACAGAAGAGGAGATCATTCATCCTGCCATCAACTTGGCACAGGCTTTTGGGATCGACTCACTACAGATTAGCCTGCAGTGCTAACCTGTAAGACTGTAGACCGTTGGCAAAGTGCATCAATGCCTAACAGACCCCCTGTAGACTTTAAAGACATATGTGCATATGGCAGATCAAATTAAAATGCTGACAGTGAGGTGGTTTCATCTTTTGGCACTATCTCCCAAAGAGCCACCTGGCCAGAGCTGCATGCCTGTGTTCAACACGGGGCCCTCACTGGAGCTAACTGCTGATGTTAGCCTGAAAACTTCTGGCTACTGCATCCAAAGCCATATGTCTCTGTTATCCTGTATGAATCATGCATGATTTTGTATATATTATGCCAGTTATTGCACTATCTTTATTTATGAGGCCTCTAGATTCAAAAATGTTTTTTGCCACCCGAACAAGACTGCCTGCATTTTTTTCAGTGTGCATAGAACAGCCTGATGATCAAATAAAGTAACACATGCATCTCCCATACAATTCCATTTACCAAAATACATAGATTAGTCATCAAGGCAAGTACTTAGCAGTATTGTATAGTGCTGGCCAAAAGTATTGCCACTCCCCTGTATTTTTGTGTAAACTTTTCTTTCTGAGTTAAAATACCACTCCAAACACAACAAAATTTANTCCCCTGTATTTTTGTGTAAACTTTTCTTTCTGAGTTAAAATACCACTCCAAACACAACAAAATTTAGTGTTTTAGTGTTAAAGTACAACTGGAAAAATACCAGTAGTTCTTAATAGTGTTAAGTAGGAAGACACTTCTGACATATTGTTAAGATTTGAAGAAAAATACTAATATTATTAGTAGAGACCAAACAGGAAGTTAAAACACCTTCTTTGAGGTAGGGTCAGAGCAAATGGTTTTCACTGATTTGTAGAAATACTGTAGTCATATTATCTACTCTGAAATCCAAATTTAAGTTTAAAGAATAGTTGAATATTCTGAACAAATACTCAACTACTTGTAAAACATCAATAAATGAATTTTGTTATGTTTGGAGTGGTACTTTGGTAAAGTTTACACAAAAATACAGGGGGTTGCAATACTTTTGGCCAGTGCTGTACAATAGAGCCAACATTTTGATATAAAAACAAATCAGTAAAATAAAATCAAAAGTAAGTCCAAGCCATAATCCAAATAGAGCAACTGTAGAGCTTTGCATTCATGCAGACAACATAGACAAGACATTGGGAAAAGTAAATACACCATTTCAGCTGTAATTTCCAACCTCAGGTCTTGAGAAAATGCAGTTTCATAGAGAGAAAAAAAAAAAAAACAGGAATGGAAAAGGTGACATTTTCTGTCAGCTTTGTAAATGTGCATAATGGCTTTTTGTCTGCAACGTTCAATTTTGTTGTTCTTAAATTGATTTGCTACATGTTTATACACTACAGGATTTGCTACAGGATTATAACACTCTCATACCTTAGCAACGATATGTAATTCAGCACATTTTTCTGACTCACACAATATATATATATATCTATATATATATAAAATCTATCAATTATTTGACATTGTCAGTAGTCTAGACTTGAGAGAACCTCAATACTGTCTGCAGTGTGGATCCAATCCAACACAAGAGGCAGGAAAGATGGTTTTTCAAGTGTCTGAGAGAGCTAACAAAAGGTCCTAAGAAGTTTTCCCAGCATGCCTCTCATACTCTTGGATGGACATCTAAAGTGACACCAGAGTGGCCTGTCTGACTTCAATACATTCAAGCTTCACACACTCTCACTAACAAACACATACGCACACTCTTTATTTCACCCCTCTGCAAAATAGCCCCAGACTACTCTAAATAAGAGGGGTTATTACTTGTTAAAATATCACATGAACAGAAAGGAAAAAAAAACAAAAACCTGACAACTGACCAGGGGCCTTGATCTGTCCGGGCAGGCAGCCTACTAAGTGTAAATCTAAACGGTGTTAAACTGTGCCGCAAATATGAGGTCCCCTGTTGCTAATGAGATGGTTTAGCCAGAGGAGGCCAGACATAGCTGGAAAGCCTCTGACTGCTCGCGCTGCTAAGAGGCATTCATTGAAGCTGGCAGATCTTATTTTCACACTCCCAGCAAACGCGACTCCTAGTGTGAGTGCGCAGGGGGGTGTGTTAGGTGTGCCAGCTGCATTTCACTCTCAATGGACACCGGCAGATTTATGGGAGGTCAGATGGGTCTTAGAGTGTGCGGACTGAAACTCGGTTTAGCTCGTACTCCATCACCCCTGGTGTTTACTGGAATTACAGTTAGTGTGTTTGGAAGGCTTTTCTATATTTCGTCTCCATGCATACAACATGCACGGCGTACTCAAAGACGACTGACAACAGAGAATGCATAGTCATTATTTAAAGAACGAAGATAATAATTATCTATCCATTAATTTGAGGTATATGAAACATGTCATCTATCCACGTGCAGACCCTGACTGCTGATTTAATCATGCTAGCAAAATGAGGGTACCAATCGCCATGAGTACCACCCAGCAGCAGATCTCCACCTTAAGCTCTCTACATCCTGCTTTGTCAGCTCTGTCAAACAGGGTCAAGCTGCATACTCGACACACACATTGTGACACTTTAATGACTAAGAAAGGGTATGAAACAAATTGCATCTGTCTTTGGCTGGCGGTGGAGCCTGAATGCAACCTATACATAGAGGTGTAAATGCCTTGCATCGTCCACCTCAAAACATCTGACAATGCAAGTCTAATCCAAGCAAACATGCCACAGCCATGTCGCCCCTCATTTTAGTTTTGGAACCAGAGGCCTTTGACCAGGGAGGGCCACACTTCAGGTCAGCCACCCTCCCTCTGCCGCTCGCTGAAGGGGAATGCGGGGGGGGGGNGGGGGGGGGGGGGGGTGTTAAGAGGGAGCGACAGGTGGATGCTTGGGTGCTGAAACATGGATTGCCTTGGAGGCCTGCTGGTTCCTTTCACATTGTTGTCACCTCCCCCACCCATATGCCTGGCAAGCTCCCAACCCGCAATCCCTGCTTCTATCTCTTTCCAATACCATTGGCTCTCCTGCACACCCTCCCCACCACCACTCCACCCACCCAAATCCAAATGACAACAGAGACCCTCGAGCAGCTGGACATGGTGACACTTGTCAGCAGAGAGATAGCGTGTCCACTGTGTTTGACTCCAGACCACTAGTATCTCCCTCTATGACTCACTCATGCACACACATTTACAAGCTTCATACATGTGCATGGCCATGTTCAAACTCACACTCAAACACACGCACACATTTCCTGACACGTTCTGATGGTACAAGACCAGCTGATCATTCTATGAAGAGTCTCTGGTAAGAGGACGCTGCCACACAGCTGAGACAGAAAGACACACGCACACATACACGCACACATACACGCACATGCACACACACACACACACACACACACACACACACACACACACACACACACACACAGAGTTTATTCAATTGACAGAAAGATGTGATGCATGCTACCAAGGTTCCGAGTAATAAAAGGCAATTTACTGTGTGTGATTAAAAAAAAAGAGTACCCCGACTATCATTTTATTTAATATGTGGGATACACAATTCGCCAGGGACTTGAGTTGATGTGAGAGAGAGAGAGAGAGAGAGAGAGAGAGACATACAAAGTTTTTGGTGGATGCTTGCTCCGCTCAGCCCTAGCTGCCACCTGTACCATTTCACTTGGCACGTTTAAAGTAGTTTAAGAGGCTACTATATATACTTGACAGCCCAACCTCCTCTCTCAGAGTGGAGAAGCAGAACTGAATTAAAGCAAGCTTACTGTGATTATAGCTAATTTGACTCTCTTATTCTTATTCTATCTGTATTATTGTTCTTATTTGTGTTATTTATGTTGTAAAGCACTTTGAAAATCTGATTTAATTTGTTTGCCGTGTTTAAAATCATTACTAGTAATGATATGCAAAGCATTTCAGTTTTTGGTCAGGATATACTCTTGAACAGAACCGAGAGGTCAGTGTATGTAACTTGACTTTTGACCAAGTTTAAATGGATTTGGATTTGGAGTTTGGATATTTGAACCATGCCAAATTTAGTCTTCAGCCAAAAGCCCCTTTCCTGAAATCTCAGCTTTCCGACAAGCTTATTCCATTTGTCATACAGATCTGAATTATACTGTATTTCTTATTACAAAAGCACTTCAAAGGAAAGCTCTACCATTTGGGTCAAAAATATCTCCATCAAAGAAGATGATTGAAAATGTCAGAGGAGGACGCCTGCTGACAGTGACAGTAGGCTTTTATTTTGTACTGGTGGAACAAAGCTAGTGGTTTGTGGAAAATAAAAGTTTGTCCATGTATGTTTATGTGTGTATGTGGGTAGATGTGTGTATTTATGTGTTTATATTAGTCATCCTTATGTTTATAACAGTCATGCATTGGTTTTGTGCATGCTATTCTCCTGCACACAGTGGGTGGTTTAAGACTAAATGTGTTTGATCATATGTCAAGTTACATACACCGACCTCTCGTGAAGGAGGTGTGCGCAATAACATGATTTTAGATCGTAATGAATTCAAATGTCTCCACGATCCATTTACAGAAAGATCGGGAGTATCGTGACACAGATACACATTCACGTGCACTGGCAATGCTCAAACATGACATCCCAGGTTGTTTTCCTAACCAACCGCTAAATCACTTTATTCACTAGTCTGTCCAACATTCTCCCTGATAGAAACACCAATCAGCCAATAATAGAGAAAAGTAGGCAGTGCCTTGGGATTACTTTCCTCTGCTTTTCTTGGCAACATGCTAACATGACTGACGACAAGAGGGAGTTGGTGCCTAAAGTTATGTGGAACTGATTTGTAGTCCACAAATAGACAAAGTGCAAGTAATAGTTCTTTGGAAAACACAGAGATAAGGCTGGCATGTCACGTAGCAACATGTCAAACCTTTTAAACCAAAAATGAAAGCACTAAGAGAGCACGCTAAAAGTCAAATGGCAGAGCTACAGCTGCACAGCCAGGAGCTACACGACTAAAACAAACGACTCCAACAAAGGCTTTTGAGAAAGCTCTGGAAAGAGATCGCTGACACAGTGACATTTTACCTGCCCAAGGATATGATTCTAATTTTAAAGAATAATTTTAAATGACTTCTCATAATTGTTGATCCCTGTTACAAACTACCCATGTCATAATTTGTCTTTTTTTGAGGGAAATAAATTGCAGTATGTGGAAATTTCCACAGTTTTGAATAACTGGAATTCAGAAATATTATTGTACCTTTACTTGAATGTTTTGAAGGGTTTGAAGTGGTATTGCACTTTTAAATCGTTCAAAGATTAGAAGAGTTGGTTTACATTTTAATTAAAGCTATTAAAAAAAAAAAACTTATGCATACTTTTGTTTAAAATTCATCTTTCCTCATTTAAAATATATTTATTTTTCAGATTTTCATGTAAACTATGAAGTTATGTATTGCTACCTCAAAAAAATAAAATGAACAGAGCATCAGGGGCAATAAGCTACGTGGCTGTTACAGTTTTTACCAATGTTAAAAAATAACATATGCAATTTAGAAAGAATTGTTTACATAAACACACGCACAAGTGGTCTGCAAATTTGTTCTTTTCTTTGAAGGGCTACATTTTCAGCAAAGTAATCTTAAAGATCAACAGGAAAATCTGTGATCATATCATGGATTGTGCTCCTGCTGGGGGAAAAAAATAAATAAATAAATAATTGTGATATATTTTCGACAGATCGCCCACCCTTGACGTGACAAGTCTGAGACTGATAAAGTTGCACCTATAGGACCCAAGCCAGGGGATTCAGGTGTTAAATCACACCCTCTTGTCACCTTTCCATACTCTTCACCACCCACCTTCACACTCTCCATCCTACTTGATGAAGACAAAAGTGCTTCCTTTTAAAGCAATCTTCTCACCAGGAGACAATAAAAAGCTGTTTTAATTAACAGATAAGACAGAAGCCAGTCGGTTAGGTGTACAAAATGGAAACGGCGTTGATCAACTCAATTGTTTGTTTGTGTCAAGTCCCTATTGCCTTTATACACACACACACACACACACGACAGAATCACACACCCTCCGCCTCCCCGNTATTGCCTTTATACACACACACACACACACACGACAGAATCACACACCCTCCGCCTCCCCGTGCTGCCACACCACCCCTGCATCCACAGCACTTTGCAGCTTGTTAGTTGGGCAGGATGCTTGGAGCAGAGCCCCAGAGACAGCGGCGTGAAGGTGACATCTATCACTTAGAGTGGTGGCGTGCTATAAATACCATCAGCGGACTCCCTGTGGTCCCGCCTTGTGACAGCTATAGCTTGGAGAGGGAGGGAAAACAGNACCATCAGCGGACTCCCTGTGGTCCCGCCTTGTGACAGCTATAGCTTGGAGAGGGAGGGAAAACAGCTGAGGTGGAGACGAAAGGGAAGAGGGTGGAGAGTTGGATGGGAGGGTTTGTAGTAAGTTGAAGGAGGGTGTGTGTTTGTGTGTGCGTCTCATGCCTCCTATTTACACTGTCAATACCAAAGACATCTTAATTATACCATTCAGATACAGTGCTAACAGTTTGTTTGCTATAAAAACGACATGTAGGCATGCAGTAGTAGAGCAGGTGCACATCTAAAAAAAAAAAAAAANTAAAAAAAAAAAAAAAGAAAAAAGAAAAAAAGTGTATTTGGTGCACACCGTGTGCACTCCAACTATTTAAAGATGCACTAAAATTTAAGGAGCTCAGCTGGCACCAACGGAGTGACGGATCTTCTAAAACCTTGTATCCAAGTTACGTGAAACTTAACTGTCTAATTAGAAGAAAAATATTAAGCTGCAAAAGGAAAACAGAATAAGTAATATGTTATATAAGCAATATATTCCTTTAAAGGAGCATACCGGTGATTTTGCACTTTTGAGCCCAATAAATACAACTCACATTAACATTACATTAATGCTAACCATTCTCCAAAACATACTATGGGAGACAATTACTTTCAGTTCATTCCAGTCTTAAAATCAACTTGTAGACACTTGAAACATGCTTGAGATAGGTGATACATCACAGAACCAAACTTATTTCTTATTTTTGTCAAAGTTACTTAATTCAACCGGTTCAATACGGAGCTGCAAGGAAGAAAAAAGTATGTCTTCACCAGGGAACATAGCCCCAGGAGAAGATGGCTTTTACGCAGAAATTAAAAACGACCATGGCGTCCACATTTAGACGTACTGTATGTGTTAGGTGAAACACTGGATTTTAAGGTGGAAGTATCAGCTGACCATTTGATTTTGAAAGATTAGGCAAAATAACATGAAAACTAAAGTACCAGAACCTAAATTAAAGGGCAGGAAATATAACAAAAAAACAAAAGCAAACAAGAGCAAAAAACTTACTTTATGCTGGAATCAAAAACCCATTTACCCTCTTTTTAAAACAGCACTAAAGTGACTTAATCATCAGAGTTTTGGCTCGTTCATGTCACTGAATATGATTGTTCTGTGAGACAGATAACCTGTGCAACTGTTTCCTGTAATAGATACTAAAGAGGCTTCTAAATACTGACTGAGAAATTGGCTCATTCTCAAAGTATCGGATGTGATGATTTTTTTTTTCATCTCAAAGGCTTGGCTAGCTTCACAAAGGATCATTGTAACCTTTTCAACAGGTGAGCTAGTAGTAAACAGACAGGCATTCCTTAAATCAACAAACTCAGAGGTATATGTACACACCTGCTTTGACAACAGAATACACCTAACAGTGTAACCTAGTTATGAATAACCGTCGACCCATCCTTGCTATTTAAACTGGTTCTACGTACATATCAGCGATCAAATATACAATGTACAGTCATACAACCCACAACGGCTGGAATCAGCCAGGAATCAGGCATTTCCCACAGCGTCAGAACAAGGTAAGAAATGTATTTCTGTTGTAACATATCTAACCTTTTAATAATCACTCTCTGGAAGAAACTGCTTTTTTCTATAATCCTTAGGTTGAGAGCTGAGACACACACTGGCATGTCAACCAGTTGCATAATTATTTAAACACCTGTTAAATATTATTATCCACAGGAAAAAATGAAGACAACTATCATCAGCAACAAAAACCAGTACAGGCAGAACTACGACTTATGAACAACCCGTACTTACGAACTGACCGCCATAAAGCCTATTAAATTAAAAATTCGAATTACATACAANACCCGTACTTACGAACTGACCGCCATAAAGCCTATTAAATTAAAAATTCGAATTACATACAATGATTTGTAATAATGAATGGCGCACTACTTTACGACGCATGTCAAAACAACAGAAGAATGCTTCTTCCAACGTGTAAGACATCAAGGAGCGAGGGTAAGTGTTAACCTACTTGTTTTTTTATACCCCCACACACACATTCTCTCTCTCTCTCTCTCTCTCTCTCTCTGTGTTTATGATGCTTTAGGATATCTGGCAGTGTTTCTTTAATGTTTGTTATGCATAGAAAGGTAAAATATATATGCTAGATACGCACCTAAGTAAAATATATATGCTAGNGTTTGTTATGCATAGAAAGGTAAAATATATATGCTAGATACGCACCTAAGTAAAATATATATGCTAGATGTGCACCTTGCATAACTGTTCTGATTTACGAACAAATCCGACTTACGAACAGCTGTGGGCACGGAACTCGTTCGTAACCCGGGGACTGCCTNACGAACAAATCCGACTTACGAACAGCTGTGGGCACGGAACTCGTTCGTAACCCGGGGACTGCCTGTATTTCTTTTTGACAATGAAAAAGGGTGAATGAACTCCTCAGAGCTCTAGTTTCACAATATCTGGAAAAATATGCAAATGGAGCAAATGAGTGGTGAGCTCAAAGAGAGCAGAAGTGCACAAGACAAGCACTTTACTTCATCAGCTCTTCATTTTGCTATGGCACAACAGAAGAGACCACATGATCAATGTTTATGCAATAGCATTACAGGCCTCATTATAAACGCTGCATACACAAATCATGACTTGAGTGTGTACCTCTGTGAAAAGCTTGTGTGCAATAAAGACTTAATTATATCCCAGAAAACATCCAAGCTTTAATCAATTACTTTTTACAGAGTCCAGAAGAAATCTAATTAACACAGAAATTATGCTAAATTATGTTAATTATAGTCATTACAATGAACTTCGATTAGAGGCTTATGGAATGTTATCTCAGTTCGCATTTCGCAACTTCAAGGTGTTAAGCCATTGGAGAAATTTTCAGGGTTATAAAAGGACTTGCATAATGATGCATTACAGCTTTTGATGTACAATGGGCAAACTGGGGAAACATGAGGGGGCTTTTGTTCCCTTTGCAAGGCCTGTAAGGCTACACCAACAAGGCCTCAAACCGCTAGCATACCTCTTAGTACAATAAACTTTCACAGGGCATAGATCAGCTCAGATCACACCTGATCAACTCGGGCAACCTAAAAATCTAACTAACCCAACAGGAAGCAAAAAGCAACTGAGTGTTTGTCTATCCATCTGTTATTACTCGGTTGTCTGGTACCATATCTACAGCAGCTTCTCCACAAACTTCCTGTGTGTGTGCGCGCTGTCAGACACCTGACATTTTAAGCAGGCTACCAGGCAATCTGTGACTGGCTACCTGGGAGGCTAAATTCATACATACTGTAGCTGCTTGACAGACCGCCTCTGTATTGCTTTGCTTTCTGTCAAGCTCCTGACACTGTCTGGCATTCTGTGTTCGCAATGTAACTCGCTGGCACTCCTAGGTTAGTGAGTGAGGCGGCGAGCAGGACAGATGCATGGTGTCATACGCTCATCACTCGTGATTTACTCACTTCAGAGAGATCTGTGCAGGTGATTGGAGCCATGTATTTTGACTGCTTCCTGACAGGCCTTACCAACTGAACAAAAGTCTCATGGGCATTAAACACGATGGAGCCAGACATGCAAACATCTGCTTTAGGCACTTCACCACTGTTCACATATGGCGACTGATAGCCTGAGCCAGAGACTGAAAATATATTTTTTTAAGTCTACTCTGAAACTTGTTTGACAGCTTGTATATATGGCACATACACTGTAAGATATAGGCACAGTGTGGCATGTGGAATAGGGTTGGCTGAAGTGGAACAGAAACCAAAGGGATTGAGAATGAGGAGAGGAAGCTTTAAATAGTCTATGTGAACTGTATGCAGGACTACTGCACATTTCTGTCAAGTGCTTTGTTCTGTCAAGTGCTCCTTTAATGGTTGGATAATTATCAACTGATTGATGCTGCATGAAAACAATCCCTGTCCTATCTACTCTCAGTACAATGTCAAAGAGTCACTTTTCATAAGATTACACCACCTTGTTCTGCATTGTCTGCATGTAAGGAATGCTAGTTTACTTGCACCTCTCCTCCCATATTTGTACGATGCAATGGAAAGGCAAAGCACATTTCAGAGACAGAAAAAGAACTGCATTTCAGAGACAGAAAAAAATTAACACAGTACCATTCCATGTGCTAGATTTTGCACTGCCATGACCATAGAGGCCTAAATCTCAGAACCTCTGAATTAGTAAATGAGATATTCTTGAGAATCTGACCGTACACAACCACGGATACATTCAACTGAAACAGACACAAACGTTGGTCGAATCTGTAGTTAACACTGCTTGCTCTGTTATTATTTTATAGTTAATGATAATGAATTAACAAAAAAGTTCAGAAGGTATAAATGGCTTTTTTGTCGAAAGTTATGCAAGCCCTAATATCGAAGCTTTTCCTCAACCATCACCCGAGTGTTAATCATGCATGTGCTAAACAATATGTGGAATTCATTTTAAAAAATCATCACAAAGCATCACACTAAATAAGTGGTGTGGTAAATTTTTCTCTTTCTTAATGCTTTCCTTATGTTAACGAGCGCACCAGTGTCCCATTAAGGGAGCGCTGTTGTACAGTGTGACAGGTAAAATCCAATGAAGATCAGCACTTTAATGAACTGCCTCACACTGAAAAGCCGTGCTTTATACTGCTTCCTCTGTCAAAGCGAAATTGACACGTTAAATCAGCAAAGGAAACATAAATTCTCCACATTTTAAAAGAGTGACACTAAGATAAGAGATAGATCCAAACACTATGGAGAGTAGTAGTGCTCGGGGTGCACAGGGAGGTGGAAGGTGTTGTGTGTGTGTGCGTATACGCTTGTGTGCGTGTGTGAGGGAGAGAGATGCAGAGTGCGAGGATGAGGTTTGAGGAAGAGACGCAGCGCCAGAATGTCTGCGAAATCCAATCAAAACTCAACATTTAAATAAACTGATCAGCTGAGTGTATTCATCTATTAAATTTATTGATCACTAACAAATGTGAGGCAAATTTAAAGTGTCGTCCAGATTTCATACCACTGAAATTTACTACTAGGTCCTATTTTTTGCATGACAATGTGTTTTATGAATCGCTTTCTGACACATAAATAAGGAAGTACTACAGTAATGCCTATTTCGAGGCTAACAGTAACAGCCGGTTTATGAAAGAGGTAATGTCTTGCACGACAATATTTGCCTTACTGACACATTAAATCTGGTGCTGTATTTACTGAATCCCACCAATGTGTGTGGAGAATCAGACCTCAAACAGCACACAAATACAGCACAGTTCCTAAGTCCAAGGAGCCCTTCATGCACTGATTATTACCTCATGTTGTTTTAATGCACCCTCTGATAATGCATGCTAAGTAAAATCCTGAAAAAAAAAGGCCACTGCTATTGTGGTGTCAAAGGCCAAATTAATTGAAGGAGAATAATAGAGGAACATCTCAGTTTACTTCAGTGTCCTCTTCTCATTTTTTTTATTTATTTATTTACACACTTCTGATTATTTCTTAAGGCATATTCATAATTTTTTTCTGGTGTGAGGAAACATTTCCTCCTTACAGCTCAGGTTAGAAACATATCTTAGAGGAATGTAAATTAATGTTGAGGTTGAGGAATACCTGCCAACCCTAAGCTCAAAGGAGAGGAAGAGAATGCCAATTTTTAACAAGCTTTCGAAGGAAAAAAATTATGTTTATGTTCTAGTGTTTCTAACCCAACTGTGTATTGTGGTTGGGGTTTGAATAACAGTGGTTTGGCTTACAGTCCTGGCCATATAAACGTCATGCCTTCACCGTTGTGGCTGAACTTAACTTGAGCAAATACATAAAATTCACTTCAGCAGGCTAGGCCAGGCCATATTGTGGTTGCCAAAGCTTGTTTATGGCATTGTGATGTAAAAGATGGACATTTTCATGGACAGCTTACATTGAAAAGCTACTTGAACAGGCTCTGTTCAAGTAAAGGAGCCTGTTCAAGTAGCTTTTCAACACAAGCTGTATTATAATAACTATGAAAACTAGTGATAAATATTATTCCAGAAAGGGTTTTGACATGGTCATTTGATTAATTTTATGTTGGATGTTTGAGGGAGTGACAGCAACCTCACATTCATTGAAAAAATAAGGACAGAACTGTTTTCAAATGTTTCTTCCAATGTTATGTGCGTATCTAACATTACATTGTGTCGTATTAAATCTTAATTCCATAAATTCTACTACTTACCTAACAAGGGACTTTACTGATTTCTTGGGTTCTTACTGTTCCACTCCATTCTCCTTATTTTGTTTTAGCACTGGTGCAGAGTTTCACCTCTAGCAGAAAGTAAATCAAAAATCACAATTAAAAAACACTTAAAATTTTTTGGAACAAATGGTGATTAGCTGACAGACAGGCATCGAGGTGTGGGTGTAGCAAAAGAATAAGAAGGGTCAATGGACAGTCCAGCAATCAGACCTTAGTAAAAGTAGAATCAACAGAAATCAAAGAAGAAATCACTATTCCCCTTGACATACAATTCAGGTTAAGGCACTGTAGTGGATGTCATATATTTAAGCCTTAAAGGACCACATCGGTAGTTCTACACGTTTGAGCCCAATAAATACTACCAGCATACATGCTACATTACTGCCAACCAGTTTCAAAAGCATACTACTGGAGCAGTACATTTTGTAACTGTTTTTCCTACCTTACAGGGAGCCACTGGCTTCAATTCATTCCAGTACGTTATAAAAATCAACTTGTACAGACTTAAAAAGTGCTTGAGATAAGTAATCCATCATAACGAACAACATAAAATTATTATTTTTTGTCAATACATATCAGCAGCCTAAAAACACTGAATTTTAGGGTGGATATATCATCTGAACATTTGATTGTGAAAGATTAGGGGATTTGGCAAAATAACATTTATGCTTTGGAAAATTGTTGGCAGTAACGTAGCAAGTATGCGGGGTAGTATTTATTGGGCTCAAACGTGCAAAATCACTCCTATGGTCCTTTAAAGATATAATTGTTATTTGCTGATGTAAAAGGAAAAATAACAGATAAAAGCTCCTCTGCAATGCTCCATCTGCATGTTTTGTTTTGTTTGGGCAGCTGGTGTTGGAGCCAGGATGTCATTTATGTTTGCAGTGTCTCATGAAAGATATAAAAACAGCTCTTACATAACAGTTTTGCTAGCCTGGTTGTTAATGTAAAAGTCTGCCTGTTAGATGGACAGATACTGACATGTCGCATCCATGTGCATGACGCATGTGTGTGTGTTCATATACATATCTGCATATGCACCAAATAAACCAACATACAGCTATGCATTCCTGTTAGTGTCTACACACACACACACACACACACACACACACACACGCACACTGTATAAGAGACAAGGGAAACACTGTTACACAGATGAAGATGTTAACTGAAAGAAAAGGACTGTCTATCCATCTGTACTCCAAGTCACCACACAGTCACCTCCCCACCCCATTCTCTTTAGTGGTAGTGGATTTAGATAAGTCAGCATTGGTGCACCCTTGCTGTCAGAGAGTTTTACCACTTCCTCTTCGCACCCTGAACGTGAATGTGCAACAGAGGCAAAGTGGACAGGGTAGGGGTGGAGGTGGGGGTGGGGTGGGTCGGCTGGAGCGGAGGTTCTGGGTTCTGAAAATAATGCGAGGTCAACAATTTGCTTCACTAGCCGTCATAGAATCTGGTTGAGTGTCTTAGTATAAGATACTGTGTCATCCCCACTGTAAACATCATTGCACACACAACATCTTGCCAACTGAAATTAATGCAATTATTTCTCAGATGGTTGTGATAAAAGCTAGTACGCTGAGAGCCATGATAGCTCCTGCCAAATGTACATTTGGCAGATGTGATAATTTTAACAGAACCTTGGCACGAGGTGCAACACAAATAAAAATGAAACTTAACAGCCTGATATCTGATATGCAGTAACTGGTAGGGCCTGTTTATTTTTTATATGGAATGCCAGACTTTGTTGGTCAATGAACTGATGTCAGCTATCAAAGTGTTCAGCAAATAACTGATGACAATCATAAATAGATCTGTGTTTACTATGACATTGACAGGGTAAAACTTTCTCTCTCACACACTGTTAGGTAAATCTGCTATCTCTGCGTGTAGTTATATTCCACAAAGCAGAAGATTAAGCCACATAAAATGGGCAAAACTAAAACTTAGGTGTATATCAAAGGAGAGGAGGATCTCTGCCTATAGGGGAGAATCGCTTTTAATACAACACAGTGAACAACTAACTAATATAAACAGCAGTTCCTCCTTCAACCGAACCGTTAAACCTACAGTCGAGACAAGAAAAGTGTAAAAATCTCACAAAGAAAACAAAATTTAGACCAACCAAAAAGACGCACAACAGTTTCCTGACACATTTTGGGTTCAATCTCAAAAAAAACACAATATACTATTTGTCACAGAATGCACTTTTTCCACATTTCAGAGGCTCAGTGAGATGGCTGTGCCAAATCAGAGGCTCCTAAAGCTCTGTTCTAGGTCCCGTTCAATTATTCATCTGGGATGTAAGGCTCAGGATGTCACCTCCACTGCTGGCGGGCTGCCTCGCTGGGAGGGCTGTCTTTTGCCATTAGCGTGGCTCTGATCAGATTAACTGCTGGGCCGTTTGCCAAGGAGAGGCATGAACAGGGAGAGTCCTGCCCGACATGACTCGGGTATAGCATGACACATTTAGCAGGCTGAAGTGGCCGCTGACGCACCACATTTAGCATGCTGCCATTATGACACAGGTGATGTGATGCCCGTGACAGGTAAGGGAAGCAGTGCAGGCATTTGAGAACATTATTAATGCTTATTTTTCTTCTCCAATACTGTACATGCTAAGACACAATTGATATTGTTTGGATTTCTTTTTTTTATTTATTGTTGCCTGAACATTAAGACAAATATAGTCAATTACATTTTCCTGGTCCTGCAACATTTATGCTTGGATATTTTTCACTGTGTCTATACTACTAGGAGGTTTTGGAATTTGGTTAATATGTGATATATTGTAAATAAATAAATAAATAAGTGACATTGCAAAAAGCTTTACTCAACTGTTGGTGTGGGCAAGAAGCAACTAGAGATTACTATGTCGATAAAAAAGAAAGGAGGAGGATAACAAAACAGAGGAAAGGCACAAATTTTACAGAAGTAAACAGGAAAAAGGAGAGAATGTGGATGTTGCAAAGCGATGAAATGGAGAGAAGAAATGAAGAGAGAGGGCGTAGAGTGATGGCAGCCCTCCCACAACTCTACCTGTGGTGGAACAGATTGGACCCACTGCAGAGCGTTCTGATTGCCGTGGCGACCAAGCGTCAGCTGACAGATGGCTGCCTCCAAGCGTAGGGCACTGGGCTGTCCAAAGCTTCCACTGACTGGAAGTCCAGGCACACACAACACTTCACGCCTACATCCCCATCCACAAACTGGTGGCCTGTGAAAAAGGGGAGGGAGAATGAAGGAAGTGGTTGTTTAGATATGAGAGGTGTCAGACGTCTGATTGTTGCTGTTCCCATAGACAATGAACAGACAATTCACAATACATGTATATTCAACATGGGGAACTCCATTGGTCATAATCATTTATAGATGAAAACAGGGTAAGATAAATGTGGGGATATCTGGGTTTGTGTATGGTGTGTATATTATTATTATTTTATAAGCAACCTTTCAAAGATCACAATCTGATTTTGTGGCAGGTTTTCTTAAAGAATTTCAACATGTGCCAGAAGTCATTCAGAAATATTAGGAGAATAAGGTGTTTTAAAAGCTGAGACCTCAGTCATCATCGAGTTTGTTTGCTCAGGTCCAAATCAGTAACGGAGTTGTTACTTTTGTTCTCTTTACCCTTCATTGGTTTGGTTTCATGCAGAAAGAAAATTCAAGCAAACCAAACCTATACAAACAAAATCCATGTGAGAGCACTCGCTCCACTGATTGGTCAGAAATATCTGGGGGTGAGGTAAGAAAATCAAAACATAAAGAAGTTTACTGTCTACATAGAAGAACTTTAGAGTCGACATGTTCCAGGTTGTCGTCATCATTTGAATAATATACCAAGCAAAATATGGAAAATGTATATTGCTTTACATTATGTGAAGAAGACGTGTTGCCTTCAAGAGAATGGAGCTTATACAACATGCTAACCTTGAGCATGTTAATCCAAAGATGTGCTCAGTAAGCTTGGTATGTCATGACCTTTTTCACAGCATCCGTTTGATTTGCTATGGATAACCAAAGCTGTCGTTTACTTATCGTTAATCATTGTTCGTGACTGGAGCACGGACAGTGACTTAGTGTGGTCTTGGTGTGATTGTTTTGGTCCGCACCCACATGTGATTGCACTGTGGAGATCTGCCCAAAGGGAAAAACATACAAGTTCAATTCAACCAGACCAAACTCCAAAGGCATGAAAACATCTTAAGTCAAAAGCAACAAGACCGGTTTTTATCTTAAAGACATCACCAGAGCTGATGCAGCTGTTTGAATTGGTGGCAAGACAAAACAGCAAATCCAGGTGCTGTGTTGTCTACATACAACTAGATATCTTCTAGATAATTGACAATCATCTCATTTTCCTCCAGATTATCTTGATTGTGGTTAAATTATCATGTGCTGCAAATCACATGAGCTTCATCACAATTCAAAAGCCACCATTCTTCAGTCAACAAATTCATATAGCCGTGAGTATATCACAGCAGCCATTTCCCTAAACAATTCACTATTTGCATCATTTATTCTTCTGTCTGTCTTTCTCTCTTCCCCTCACACGCTCAGACACACACACACACTGCAATTGGATCTCTGACGCAAATGGGCCGCATGTGTCTCATGCCTCTTCAACACCTCCTGTTGCCATAAATAAGTTGTTATGAAAGGCAGGTAATGAAAAAGCCGCCTTGTAATCTGTGACAGAAGCCAGTTTCATGCTAGTTTTGCTGCTACTACTTCACTAGCTCCCACCACCAACCGACTCACATGAGCCCTCCTCTTTTTCTTTTTGGACACAAAAAGAAAAAGAGGAGGGAGTCTGCAGTATAATCAACTTCAACAAGGACAATAAATTTTCATCTGCATTTGTTGGTTTGTTTCAGCAGACTACCTCAAAAATTATGAACAGATTGATGGAAGACAGGGGCATGGCCCAGGGAAGAACCCATTGCATTTTTGGTGCCAATCCAGATCTAGAGGCAGATCCAAGAATTTTTTTTTTTTTTTTTTTTTAATGATTTCTTAACACTGCAAGAAAGAATGAGTTTTTTGGGGGGGAGCAATTTCTTCAAAAATAATACACCAATTTCAATTAAAAAAAAAAACCCAAAAACTGGTACATTTACTCCATGATTAACTGTCAGTATGTTTGGTCGGGATGAGGATTAGGATGCAAAATTATGTCTTGGCTTGTTCATCCTCGATAGAAGTAATGAATGTCCTTCTAGAACTGACTCAATTTAGCAATCATTCAGACTTTTAAAATGATCTGTATAGCATACGAGTCAATTAAATCTTTGCTTAAATTATTACTTAAAGGACCATGTTTGACCATGCATGTTTGAGCCCAATAAATACTACTCCCGTACATCCATTTTCCAAGACATAAGGCTATACTTTAGTTTTCATATCGTTTCGCCTAATCCCCTAAACTTCCTTAAAATTTAATATTTTGCCTGCTAACATATATGTATAACTGTAGAAGTCACTGTCATTTTACTTTCTTGGTAAAAGCTGTTTTCTACTGGGACTATATTCCCTGGTGGAGACATACATTTTCTTCCATGTAACTCCATGTTGGATCGGTTAAATTCATTAACTTCAACAAAAACTTTAATAGACCTTGTGTTCGCTGTGATGGATTACTTATCTCAAACATGTTTCAAGTCTCTACAAGTTGATTTCAATAGTGTATTGGAATGAAGTGAAATCAGTGGCAGTCTCGAAGGCAAGAAAAACACATCTAATAGGCTATTTACCACTCCGGCAGTATGTTAATGGTTGGTAGTTATGTATGTATATGTAGGCTGTATATATTGAGCTCAAACATGCAAAATCACTGGTATGCTCCTTTAAGTGTACTTTTTTGACCATGCTGTGATATAAAATTCTGCTTCTGTAAAGTTAAAAGAGCAGGGTTATATCTTTGACTCATACATGCACATTCGTGCTTTAAATGCAGGATGCTATGTACAACACATGAACATAAACTTACAGACATTTGAGCACACCGATGTGCACAGAGACAAGGACACACACACACAAAGCTGATAAATTAGAAATTCTAACATGTAAACCCAGTGCCTTTGATCTCATATTAATGTTGGTGAGGAGAAAATGCTTTTCTTTCCACCTCTTTTCCTTTGCCTCTCAGTTGGTAAGGGAGTTTGGCTCATCTCAGAGCGAGCCATTGATCAAGGTGGATTGCAGGAGACAGCAGCGCGGTACCGTGGCCCTCAGAGGAAGACCCACTCACACATTCTGGCAGCCCTTCCAACAGAATAGATAATTCTGGAGCAGCAGTTCCTGTTTCACCCTGTGCCAACACAATTTACAATTCAAACATGGACNAGATAATTCTGGAGCAGCAGTTCCTGTTTCACCCTGTGCCAACACAATTTACAATTCAAACATGGACCAAGGTGTCTGGGTGGAATGTTAGAAACACTCTGATTTGTTTTTTATCGCAGATTTGACAGAGGTTGGTTACACAGAAGCCTCTACCACAAAGCTTTCAAAAGGAAATCAAATATCTGTTATTCAAATTTCTTCTTTGCTCCCTTTTCATTTATAGCTTCTGCAGAGTGCTGATACAGGTATAAACTCTAAAACTGGTCAGACCTCATTGAAAATCTGTCAAGTATTAGACACTGTTAGACAACTCCACATTCTAAATACTTTCAATTTAATTGAACTACTGACAGCAAAAGGTAGTCTTTAAGGTTAATATACTGTCTTTTGTTACTCATTTGTGTTTATTAGGTGTGCATTTTTTTGTTTTCTTTGTTAATGTTGTTTATTTTGTGTGCTGATGCATGTTTGCTGTTGCTGATTGTGCTGAACAAAGCTCATACTGTGCTCAAAACAAACTCTAACTTAGATCAATACATTATTTAACAAATTTAGTTAATAGGTTATTATAATTACGAGATCTTAGGTGCCTGACTATTGTACTTTAAAGAAAAATAATTCAATGCTAATTTAAACGCTTAAGGGTGGAAAAGCATTTGGATAAGATATTCCATTAAATTAAACCCTCATAATTACTCAGTGGTACAATGATATAATTCATGCTGCTGTATCCTCTGTCCATAGTATTTTCATGCAGGATTATGCAGGATTGTTTGTTCCACTGGCTGTGGCTGAACTGGGGCATAAACCTGCAGTGTTTCATTATTACTGTTCTGATCTGCAGAAAATACAGCGTGATATAGAATAAGTGGATGGCCTTTGCACAATGCTACTGCAAAATAAATTCACCACCTGTTTGTTGTGTTTGCATTTGCACTGGGCTTTGTGTTTCTTTTCACTACTTATGGTAATATGGAGGATGAAGTGTATAAAAGTGGAATGGTCAGTAATTTCATTTTTAAAATAAGTGTGGTTGTTTAGATATCACTATGCTTAAACGACATCCCAGCTATGCGTGTACGTGTGTATGTGTGTGTGTGCGTGTCTAGGCTGCTCTTTCTGGTGTGTGTGTGTCTCACAGCCTTCAGGCATGAGAGCTCAGGTTCCATTGCCCTCCCCAAAAATTGAAAAGCTCATCAGGAGATAATTCTGGGAACTGCCTCAATGCCAGCTATGTGACACTGTCACCTTATCTTGCAGGCCTTACGGGCCCTGCTGCTCCTGTCTCTGCCCTGGGGAAGGCAGCTTAGTGCCCGTTCTGGCTGCAGCAGCAGTGGCGAGCGGGCAGCAGAGATCACTCATTTTAATAGGCCTGTCACATCTGTTTTTAGGACCCGCGGAGGTCTCCTGCTGCAGGCCTCCGAATGAAGTGACCCCAAAAGGATGTGACAAGCCGTGATGAGCTTGGGGAGGGGAGCGTTAAGGGGGTGTGGGGTGGTGAGAGGTGGGGGATTTGGCTGAAAAAGTAAAAGAATACATTGAAGTTATATACAGTAATATGTAGTGTGGTTTGAGTTTATTTAGCGTTATCAAATGGATTATTGGGGATCATGTTTTTTTTCACAATTCATTTTGTTAAGTTAATTTATTCGCTTTAGGATTGTATAATTAGACAGTGATTACTCTTATTATATAAGTTGAGCTTTGCTCATTGACATTCATTCAGGGACAAAATCTGGTCATAGCCATATGTACACATTATGTTGACACATATTTACCCATATGTCTTTAAAAGTTGATCTACTGGAGTCACTCTAGTGTGTGTACATTATGTGTGTCAGTTGAACTTCACTGTGCATTCGGTCCTGACAGAGTGTTGTTAGGCACACTGTGAACTTGTGACACTTGTGAACACAAGTATAGTAGCTGTGCAACCAAATGGCTTAAGACGTTATCTTGCCTTTGATGTATTTCTTTAGTTCAAATCAGAGGTCCAGTGGCCACACTGTTAGACAATTTTGTTTGGATTCAACAGTACTAATATGCACAGTATAATCCCTTTGCTAGACAAAATGTGAAATAGCTAATAGCTTGGACTTTGCTTGGCTCCAAAACATTGTATCCTGTTTTATTTTACCTCACAGTCAAAATGTTTATGATTATTAATAAATACCCATTCACTTATTTAAGTGCTGCAGATATTTCTGGATGTTTAAACAAAAGAAAAGTCTGTAGAATGCAAGTCACTCCCTAGGTGTATGTATTAACATACGTGATTTTCCAAGCTCCATGTTCCCTTCCTCATCAGTGTTATCAAGAGCAATGAGGGCAGGGACTTGCTTGATGCATAACTTGAAACATCACACATGTAGGCATTAATAAATTCTTACACCTTGGGAGTAATTTGCAGTGTGTGACTACTATAGACTTGTCATCTGGTTAAGCACGGGATAAGTGTATCTTCATTCTGCTCTATTCTTGTTAAGATTTCAGCATTAATTTTACAGGCCACAATGATGATGCTCCACGTGTTAACGCATCTAAAGAGGATCAACAAGATTCAGGCCAACCAAGTTCATTAATAGCATTTTTTTTTCTTTTGTCTATGTTCCTGACTTTTTGTCTGACTGTATTGTCATTTTTATAAAAAGGTATTTCATGATTTCACGATGGGAATTAAATCTCCCTTTCTCAAACAAACTAACTCTGTGTGGCAAACACACCTGAGTTTAATTCAAATGTGCTAAACAAGTGTAAAGGCTTTGAGATATCCCTGCAGTTGGAGGGTCATGTATTCAGAGTCGCGCAGTGTTCAGCCTCTGTGTAAACAGCATTTATAGAAGCAGCGTAAGTGGCCTGTACTGCCCTGCACAGAAAGAGCAGAATCAGACATGCACCTGGCTACAAAGAATGTTTTCTCTACACAATGCAGCATCCCCAAGGACATTACTCAAATGGGCATCTGTCCCAGATCCATTCTTACTTCTGTATTCTAAAATCATGATCATGTTCATGACAAGCAACATAAACATGACAATGGCGTAATGTTAATGTGATGTAGTAATTACTGAAGATGAATGACAAAATCTATTTTAAGATCAATCAAAAGCCCTTTAGATGAAAAATATATCAATAAAGAAATTATTAATTGGAACTGACAGAAAGGTTAATTTTTCCACCGAGCTGACATTCAATCAAAATACACAGTTAATCTTCCTTCTGGATGACTGTTGTTAAGTGTTAAGCTGTATGACTTACCAGCTTGTCAAGCAAGTACAGGCTCCTCACTTAGAGACAAGTTAATGCACAGCAGAAAATGTTACTTTTTGCAACCAATTCTCATGTCAATGATTCATCCACAGCAGTACAGAGAAAAACCATAATGAGATCTGGGAATATTTTACTGAGTTACAACCAGTGGAAAGAAAAACAGAAGCAATCAATCAACAGACAGGAAAGACATGATTCAAGATTGGGGGGTGTGGGGGCGTGATACATCCAACTTAGAAAGTCAAACAAGGACACATCAGCTGTGAATTATTAGCATGGCTGCATGTGCTGTCTGGAAGTTGAGCAAATCTGACTAAAAATTCACTAAAATATTGGTAAATAATTTTTAGACAGAAACTGATTCAAAGACTAAAGGTGTTTCTACACCTACGTCTCCCACTGAATTGTACTCGGGTTCACTTTTCCTCTTGGCAAAGTTCATTTAGGCAGGTCTGAACTCTGCAATTGGACCAGAACAACCACAACTATCAGGTAATCTATTCATCTATCGATTGGTCTAGAGAGGGCTTTGGTGCTCCTGCTTAAAGTGACCCTACACCTTTGATTGCCTGTTGCAAATCGAACAGATGCCGTCAAAAGGTCATATCAAGCTTATCAAACTTGTCTTTGATTACATGATGAATGTTAGCAATGTGGTTGTATGAGCTTAACATGCGCTCCATTCTCTCGTTCAGCCGTCTAAAGACAACACATATTTCTCATGACGCATGAATAACATGACGCATATGGGATTTTTGAGACGTTTTCAAGTCAAATTCAGCAGTCTGCTGCCATAGTTTTGTTTGGTATATGGCTCAAATGATGACTACCTAGGAATGTATCCCAATTCTGTCATTGTTCCATGATATTTATCTACCTCAGTGTACTACACTTCTTCCTGTTTTGATTTTCTCGCTCCTGCCTCCAGACATTCTTGAACAATGAGAGAACTGAGCATTCTCACATGCAGTTTGTTGACACATTTTGGTTTGTAAATAAGACTAAAGCTAAAGTTAAAATTAAACTAAAAATGAAAATCTCTCCCTGAATTAGCAATATGTAGATCCAGCTGCAAAAGCGCTTAAGAGGATCTCCAAATTTAGCTGTAATAGAATGGCAGCAGCTTTTTATAATTGTTTATATTTATATTATATTTTATACTTCAGTGTGCCATGGTTTATATGTGTAATACGCTACCGCTCAAAAGTTTAGAATCACTTGTGATTTAACTAATTCTTGGTTTTTATTCAATAAGTGTTTTTTTTTTATTATATGAAACTAAAATCAAAATGTATTTTAATATTTTATTTAGTATTTCAAAAATTTGGGGGAAAAAAAGTTTTTAAATGATAAATAACACCATTTTAGTGATTTCTCATCAAAGCGTCCGCCATGAAATTTACTGACTTGCAAATATTAGACGTTCAGTTTCTAGAGCAATAGGGAATAATCTAGAATTTCCTAATAATTTCTGGAACCACATACAGCTTCTCTACATGAATTTGGCATCACCTACAACTCATGAAATGATTCTAGTCAATTGTAAAAGTCTTATTTTCTTTTACAGCTTCTTGCAAATTATTTTAAACCTATGTCGGTGTGTAATACTAAGAGTAGAATAATTTTATACATACATACATATGAAACAAAACTAGTTTAACATGACTGGAAGCATTGATTCGATGTGAAAATTACTAGTGATTCCAAACTTTTGAGTGGTGGTGTATATGAGCGCGAGAGCGAGAGCGAGCGAGCGAGCAAGCGAGAGAGAGAGAGACCCCATTTACGTCATGGCTCCCACAACCCTTCTGATTGCTGCATTTTTGGCAGTATTTCCAACTAAGGAATGGATGCCTGGGCTATCAGGGAAATTTGTAGCTGTCTCCTTTACAAGAATTTCTCAGTACAATCAGCAAGTGTCGGCTCAGTTTGCCCTGTAATTAATGGCTACTGACTGGCCACTAACGGTCTAATAAGTCTGTTTTATAGGTCAGAGCAGCTAAAGGCAGCAGAAAAAGAAAGACCTGAAATTCTGGTAAGGCAAACGACTCACTGCCAACCACAACTTTTTGTTTCTATTTAGTCTTTTTTATCATTTTGGCTTTTTGTGAAGATTGTTATATATGTCACAGAGTGTGATGTTTTGGCTACGACACAGTTGCGCAATAAATCGCTGTCATCTGGGCTTTGAGAAGAGACAAAACATTACTGCGATATGTTGTCACCATCTGCATCTGCCACCTCGTAACAAGCATCTTGATTTTTTTCGGCATGTCGTTTACTCAAACCCAACGTTCAGATTCAGCATATAAAAAGAAGTGCTATGCATTGTTTGGTATAATTTGGCATACTGCCATAAACTTAATATAAAGCTACTTCTACCGATCACTCAATCAGAACTTTGAGGTTCTAGAAGAACTTTTTAAAATAATTTTATTGTGGGTCTCTTAACTGTAGTGCCTCACCTAAATTTGGATGTGCAACATAAGGGATTACACAACAAAATGATACAACTAACCAGAGTCGTTTCAACACTACTATCAGAATACTGACGAGACAGAAAACTCCAGTTATACACAAACAGCCAAAGTTCATGATACAAAATGTACAGTGTGTGTATGCTGCACGTATGTAAAGACATGCCTAAAGAGGTGATGTAACAGGAAGATACAGTAAGGTAGTGTTCACTGTCTTCCAAGACTGTGGCAGGTAGTCATTATCCCTGTCAATGTTATTCTGAGTGATTATCTTCAAGGCAGCAGAGATAACAAACCTGTGAACTTCACATTAACCCATGCGACAGTTGTCCACAGCAAGATGTCAGTCATCCTTAGCATCCATTTCCGACAAAAGATCAGCCAGATTTACTGACAATATCTTCTTGTTATTACAGTTCGTGTTACATTTGCCAAGAAACGAGATGCACAGCCAGTTTGTCTTTTTCTCTTGTTGTTAAAGTATTTTGTTTACACATACAGGGTTTTGACTGTTTGGTAAAAGGAAATGTACAGTTTTGAGATAAAAATTTCCCTGCCTTTCCTTTAGTATTTGATAATTCTCACTTTCTGTCAAGGGTCTATTATGATTTTAAAAATTCCATTCTAGCTTCCTTGTCCTTTGTTTTGTTTCCATGACCTGATGTTTTCTAAAGATGTTCAGACTGTTGTCTGAGTGTGCCCACATTAGTACATGCCTTCAAAACATCAATAAGGGCGCTCTTATCTATGAAGGCCAAGTGACGGTAAACATGTCTGTACACGTATTGTGCTGTCAAGTGCACAGAGAGCAGAGCTCAGTGAGCGGCGGAGACTGAGGCACAGATAGAAACACAGTGAGGGCTGACAATATAATGACACAGAATGAGCTCCAAATGAATTCTATTCAAATTAAAAGCTCATGTCAACATTCTAAAGCCTTTTCCATACTGTGTCTTTTATTTTCCAAGCATCTTATTTAATACTGAAGTATTTTGTTGTCTATATTTTAGGTCCTGGCTTACACTGGGTTGTGAATATTTCTTGCTTCAGAAGAGAGGGATTATTGAAACATAAAGACTTTCATATCGCACCATATCAGTGGTATAGTGGCATATGCACCACTATACTAACTTAAGGGAATTAAACAAAATTCTTTGTTAACCCTGATCGAATCTAATTTTACACCGTTTCACTGTGCAACAACTTAAAAAATGGACACAAACACATATCCAGATCTGAACAATTTAAGCAAGCTTTTTGTTACATGACAATCACACTTGTTTATTTAAACATCTCTAACTGTTTCAGGAAAAGATGCAATTACCAGACACATCTATCAAAACATGTTGCTAGCTTTAAGACAAATATTAAAACTGCATGAACCCAGCAGCAACCACACGTCATGTCAATGTCCTTGAAAAGGAAACTGAACTGGCTCACTCAACTGTGAGCCAGAAAAACAGCATTTGCAAAATGCCTAAAACATTCATGGCTTAATTGTCCGTTTTAGAACATTTTTTTAAACAGTTTGCTGTATGCAATTACATTTTGTGAACTACCCATTCAACTGGAATGATCAACCATACTTGCATATTCCTGCCATCAGTACAGCATGTTTTTGTGCGTGTGTTTGTGAGCATGCATGAGTGTGCGTGTGTGTGTTTACCTGTGGTGGTAGAAGGTGTGAGATCTGCTTCTTTCTGGTTCACATAATCAGCCATCAGATAAAAGCAGCCACTGTTTTGGCATCATCAAACTACAAGTGGCAAAACAACCCTGTGTGATTGTAAAAAAAAAAAATGTAAGGAGACAGGAGTGACTACTGATGGTTATCTGTGAGTACAGCTNTGATTGTAAAAAAAAAAAATGTAAGGAGACAGGAGTGACTACTGATGGTTATCTGTGAGTACAGCTCAACTCTGGGCCCTCAGCAAGGGCAACAGTTCATTTAGATATAAGCCTGCCATTTATCAACAATGAGATGCATTACAACAGTCACTGTACCTTGTGTGTGTGTGTGTGGCAGTGGAGCGATGTATGATAATGTAAGTGATGTTCACGGAGGATGTTGGCCTGGCTAGACTCAAAGAAAAACGTGGTATTGCACGTGACATTTACTCTGTATTTAATAAGGTTTGGATTTGGCAGTGAATGTAAAAATAAATAAATAAAAATAAAAAAATTAAAAAACTATAGTTTATAATAATAACNCCAAAAAAAACAAACAAACAAAAAAACAAAACAAAACATCAAATATTGCCAGAAAACGCTACACAACCACGACGTCGCGCGCGCTGAAACCGTTTGCTATGATCACGTGAGCACCAGGTCAGGCTTTGAGTCTCCTAAGCTGAATTCTGACCCGAAAACTAGTATGTTTTCACACACGCACTTTCTACCTGTCTCAGTGTTTGTGTCAGTCACCTAAATCGACACGAAACACAGCATAAAATACACAGCAGTACACACCACTACAAAATTCGTTAATTGATCTGAACTGACTTACAGTTTTGAGAACACAATGACAAAAAGAGCAGTTTGGCCTCCAAAACTTCACCAACCGGATAGTACTACAAAAAAAAAAAGTCGGAAGTCTGACAAATCTGAGACTGTTTAAACGTTCTCTCATGCGTATTTTTCAACATAACTTTCAAACAAAGTTAACGTGAAATTAGCCAGCTAGCGAGGGAAATTGTGCTGTAGGTGCAGAGTGCAGACGGGAAAAGGAGCGTTGCTGCCGCGGAGTGGTGTGGCGTAGGTACTGCAATTAATGGAAAGTAAGCCATTAAAGGAACACCGGCGATATTGCGTGTTTGCGATAAAAATCAAGTTGTAGAGATTTTAAACGCACTTTCGATAAGTAATCAAGCACAGCGAACACTAAATAGATTATGATTTTTGTCAAAGTAACTTTATTTAACCAGCCAAAAAGCACGGAAGAAAATGTATGCCTCCGCTAGGAAATACAGTTCCCTCTACACTCGTGCGTAAGGGTTAGAAGGTGAAACAAATTTAAAGGTGCGTGTATCACCTGAACATTTGATTTTGAAAAATTAGGGGATTTGGAAAAATAACAGGAAAACTGAAATACTGTTTTATGTTTTAGATAGTGGTTGTCAGTAACTTATCATGTAGGTTGTATATTGAGCTTAAACATTTAAAATTTCGGTATGGTCCTTTAACAATGACAGAAAAATGTTATGTATTAAAATGTATTATTAAATCTATTAGACTGCTGGAAGGCAGCTTATTTCCATATTATATGATAAAATATGGACATAATTAAAATATGACAATTTCTTTCTAGGTTTGTTCAGCCTTGGCTGAACAAGCATGGTATACTTTCGTATGAGTGTCTTTCTAATATTTATATATGCATCTAATCAGTGAGGATAAATCTCATGCAAAGTTTGCAAAATGCCAAAAATGAGCAAAAATTTTAACTAATTTAAGTAAATTGCATGTAAACTGCATCTGATGGGTTTGTTACATTTAAATTAGAATTACTGATTATCTTGTTTTCTTTGAGTAATTCTCAAATTGTCCAAGACTGCAGCAAGACAACAATAAGTGCCAAAGAGTGAGAAAGTGTGTGTTTTTTTTTCCTCCTGTGCAGAGGGAGGGAGGATCAAGAAGGCAGGAAAGAGGTGGGATGTGATAGCGAAGGGTGCGGAGCCTTCCCCAGTTTGTGTAACCTGTGGTTAAAGCTGTACTGACATGACAGGACTGAACTTACAGCTGCAGCAAACTACGTAATTAGCTCAGTACGAGCTCTCGTATTTCAGCACTCTCTCTCTCTCTCTCTCTACCTGCTCTATGCTTGCATGTCAGAGTCTCTTTCTCTCATACCTGCAGGAAATTTTTATCTGCTATTAATAAGTCCTGCTGCCCAGACTTGTCAAGCCACCAGGCTCACCTCAAAGGATCACGTTGGAAATTGTACTCATAAAGTTTCAATTGATCTCGATTTTCCATTTTCAAGAACTCTGTGCTTGAAAAGGTAGTTTATGTGTTTTTATTGACATGAAAAAGTAATTCAGTGTCTTTTTACATACATACACATACTGTATAGAGCTCATTTAAATATTTAGCTTGCAGTATATTTACACCAGGTACAGTATTAAAGGACAATACTGGCGATTTTGCAGGTTTGAGCCCCATAAATACATTCTGCATACATGTTACATAAACCAGGATGTGGTGTGGGTGTATCACCTGAACATTTGATTTTAAAAGATTAGGGGATTTGGCAAAATAACAGGAAAACTNTGTATCACCTGAACATTTGATTTTAAAAGATTAGGGGATTTGGCAAAATAACAGGAAAACTAAAATACATTTTTATGGTTTGATATAATGTGTATGCAGATAGAATTAATTGGGCTTAAACATGCAAAATCGCCAGTATGGGCTTTAATATGTAAGATGATTTTATTGCTTTGACAAAAAGAAATAAACATACATTTAATAACAACGAAAACAATGTTATTTATCCATAAATTTGAAGGGATTCCCACTTTTTTTTTTCCACTAATGAGTAACTCAGTGGTATTGAAGAAAATCATGACAAGAAATGACAAAGCACACTCTTATTTTTTTCCCTCTCCCTCTCTTTCTCTCTCTCTCTTTTACCTCCCTGTCTGTCCCCCCCANTCTTATTTTTTTCCCTCTCCCTCTCTTTCTCTCTCTCTCTTTTACCTCCCTGTCTGTCCCCCCCATATCCTCTTCCTGTCTATCTGTCCCTGTTTGTCTGTTTATGAATACCGTGCAAACCCTCCTTCCTTGTAAACTTCTGCCCTTTCCTGCCTTCTATTCCCTCGCTCCCCACCCTGCCCCACAACCTCCCCAAACCAACCCCACCCCGTTTTAAAAAATGCAATCTTTCTGTGTTCTCTTAAGAAGCTCAAGCTGTGTCATGATTGTTTTTTTTTTTTTTTTTCATTTCAGCTGATAGTATCATCAGTGATGATCTCCTTAATGACAGATAAGATGTTTCTGTTCTTTCATCTCTTAACATGGTTAGGTTTATTTGTTGGCAATTATTTGGTTCATCATCTATCTTTCTTCCACTTCTTTTCAGCTGCAGTAAACCACTTGTATAATGTGCCAGTGCTGCATAAAGAGGCCTTGAGTCAACCAACTTGTTTTTATCTTTTTTAGAGTCTTTCTCAGCCTCTAACTTTAGTTGGATGTGACTGTAGATTAGGACTTCAGTGCTTATGTTTTGACATGGTGCATGGAATGAACTAATATGGTGGATTTACTATGAGTTTAAAGTTTTTTTCTGTTGGTTGGTGAAATGTGTGCAGCAATAGCAGACTCATGTGTCCAGTGTGTTACTATGCAGTACATTCCTGCATAAAGTGGGTGAACAAGATTATTCTTAAAGGGAAGTAAGTCAGACATTGTGCCTGGTATTTGTTTTAAAATGTTTTTGTTAAGTCTATTGTTGTTTATCTCTGACCTGTTTCACTGCTTAGCTAAAGTACAAGATAAAAATGTAATATACTGATTCACATACACAGACTATAATCCATTATTCTCCACTCCGTTGCTTCAAATCCTCAAATTAAGGATGAGACTCACCTCGGCCCCCACAATAACCTGTGCTGCTGTTCACCAACAGCTGTATGCACTTCTTCACCCAGTGAAAGGATAACTTTACAGAGACAAATCGATTTCTTCCTCTCACTCTCAGCTCTCTCCTCCAAACAGGCACTGTTACCAGTTTTATGAGAGATTACTCATAATCCTCAATTATGTGGATGCCTGCCATCTTCCCATATTTCTTACGGTCCTCTGAGCTTGCAAGGTGCTGAAAGGCAGCCAGAGGACACTTCCTCTTCCTGTTGTCTATTTAACCTGCTTAATGATGATGAGCTGGACGAACAAAGAGTAATCCATGTCAGATGTATTTGTCAAGCATTAAATATAATTTTGAGAAACTGGCATGTTGAATGTTACTGTTTTGTGGAACTTCACAATGTTTCCGGCTGTAGTTACTGGTTACTTTGCAGATTAAAGTTTGATATATTAAACGCAGCTCATAAACAGAAAAATCCTTTGTTTGGTTTAAATTGTATAGAAAACTATTTGTCACAGTCAGTGCTGTTACTGTTGATTTTTAAGTAAATTTTACAATGATTGCCTTACATTGCATTGGAAGATATTTTTGATATTAATACTGAAATAAATGACTCAGTGTAATCTGAAATGACTGCTCACAGAACCAACAAAGTAAAACTCAACTCTGCAACTCTGCGCAGCTTTTAGCTCTTTGTTTTGATTTTCCATCTTGCATATAGAACCAAACCCCCTATGTTATTACATTTAAGGAATAACAGACATCAGAGAATATTAAGGATGGCACCGCATGTGAGTATTCAACAAGTCAAGCAGCAACTTAACATGACTCATTTCTACCATACTGTGTCTACACTTTGTGGCTGACTTTGGCCACAGTGTATTGTGTATATGGCAGATTTAGGACAAACATTAAAGAGTACAGATGACATCCAGCTGTTTTTTGGCAACAGTGTGGTGGTTTTGATGACAGTGGGTGTTCAGGGAGCAGGCTAAAGCGAGGCTATTAGCACCACTGTCATCTCGGGTACAATAGAACCATAAGACTGCAGCCTTTCTGTTGGTAAGAGAACAAATCTTTGGCTGTCAGAGAGATGCAGGGCAGAAAACTTCATTCACCTGACAGCAGAGTGCTCCTTAATAGCTTTGTCCAGGCCGAGGAGGGCAGAAGAAAAATACACAGGGCTATTTTATTGTTCAAGCTTCTTGCTGAGACTGACATGAGTGTCTGCTTTTAAAAGCCTGCCACGAATGTGCACCTGTGCCCACAGACCTAAATAACAAAGACCTCCAGGGTTCTGGTCTCTGTGACCTAAGAAACTATTGGATCTGGAACTGCTCTGTATTTCTTTAGAAATATATATGATACTGCCTGGACAAAGTGGCAGAAAGGCCGTTAATGATTAAGGTCTCATATCAAATAAATCTGAAGATGCTTCATTGTCACACAAAACATTTATGGAAATAATTAATTAATTAGTAAATAATTAACCAACAATTATTTTTTAGATAAATACAACGTTTCTTAACAGAAAAATGATTTTTTTCTTGCTTTTACCCTTTTGGAGTGAGCACATACTGCATATACTATATGTATAGTATACAGTATGTGCTAGTATATACAGCATATATATATATATATGTATATATGAATATACTCAATATTAACAAAAAAAAATGTTACAAAAATGTGTCTGAACAGAACTAAAATAAAACAACATGGAAATATTTACAGAGAGTTATATAGACAAAATGCAATGAGGACCCAACAAGGACTATTTTGTGAACTCTACTTCAAATTTATGCATGCGTAATGGGTAAGTAATTTAATGGTTAGAATTTCAACCCTCTCACTCCCCAAACTGTCTATTCCTCCACACAGCTGAAAGGGTAGAAAAATATATTCAGTCATGCCAATGTTTTCAAAAATTCAAAAAGATTTCCACCACACCTTACTTTGATTGATGCCTGAAGGATGGTGAGGCAAAACATTTACATAAGGTCAGAACTGGGTTAAGTCCAGACAAAACTGCAAGTCCATAGTGGCTGGAAAACAAAATATAAAAAAAAAAAAAAAANAAAAAAAAAAAAAAAAACAGATACGGTTTAAGTATATCAGAATAACAGGACAGCATCAAACTATGTCAAAACAGCTGAAAAGAAAAACTATATGCTGTTAATCAAATGAAGCCACTGACAGTTTCATGACTTTCTCTAGTTTGCAAAGGAAATATGGAACTTCACTGTTACACACAAACTTCAGTCTAACATCCAAAGAAAACAAAAGAATAAGAGTGGAGTCCCAGAGAGAGTAACACCATGAACTGTATGCAAAACACCTGTCCAGGAAAGAATAAGTTCATTGAGAGCCACAACTTTATAAGAGTGGGAGCACATGTGGAAAATATAGACACACTTAATCGTCCTGTTCCTGTTGAAACCACTAATAAGATCGAAGACATTTACCCTGAATGAAATCCACCCGACAGTTAGGAGGAAAGAAACACTACACCCAAAGTATGATTGCTTTGCCATTTATGAATGTAGTTCAACCAAAAGAACAGCAATGCAATTTCCATTAGCATGCTTTTACTCTCTCAAAAATATGAAGACTTAATACTGGTTTCTTTGTGGAAGCCATGAAGAAGAAAGACCATTTTCACTTTTCGAGTCACTAAAGAACAATCGCATTCTTATCAAATGTATTATCCCAACTCCCAGACGTCTTGCATCGCATGCACTAACAGCCATCAGAAACATAAAATAATTTAAAATGTAATAAATTGTATAAAATGTCTTAAACTACAAAGCAAACAGGCAGACTCCTTGAGCATCCATCACCCTGCTCAGGTCAGTCATCATGGCCAATAACATAAGAAGTTATGTCCAGTTGCATGGTCTGTGTGTGAATGTGTGTGTATGTGTGTGTGTGTATGTGTGTGCTCGCATGTGTGCTATGGTGGCCTTCACTGTAGGTTGAACAGTGTAACTTGGCATTCTTAAAAAGAAAGAAGTAGTTGGGACTTTTCATGTAAGACATTGGAATGATTTAGTGAGATTATGTCAGGCAGGCTGAAAGTGCACTTAGGACAAATGTTAAGATCTCATTCATACAATAAAGCACCAGCTTGCAGCAGATCCCTGCAGTAGCTGCAGACTCCTGGATTTCAACTGGACTGAACGTGAGCCACCGTGCTGTCAAATGCTTTGTGTTTTATGGAGGAGCAGAAGAATTAAAATGAGGATTTGCTCTTATCCAAATGATCTCAGCCTCCTTATGATGTAAATCCTCTGATGTGCCTTGTTACCGAAGAAGTCCATATGGTAGCAAGTCAGTGCACAAGTGAGAGCTATCTATAGCGCAAGATCTTGTATGTTTTGAGAATGTTCAAGTCAGGATTCTTTCATGATTGTTTCTGAAATCTCCTCAGGTAGGTAAGTACACAATGGTTTCATCCCAGTACTGACATCAACAAAGACGATGCAGGAAAGTACCTATGCACTAGCTTGTTAGCTGCAGGTGTCTCAGTGCAAGATACAATATCATGGCTAGTTATAAGATTATTGAAGGCTCATGGCATCCACCGCACCTATATGCACGTGATGCGCAACACGAAGAGAGTCGTGGGCAGTGACTCCATTCCCACATAAAAGCCACATTAGTCACAATGCATAAATCTGTGGGTAAAATAACAGCATGAGATGGAAAACTGACAGATGTAATGGATTTTGTGCCAAGTCACATAGCTCAAATAATAACCTGATCAGCAGCACAGACAGCAGCTTCAAACAACTACTAATTGTTGTGTAGCACATAGCATGCCACAGGAAGTAGAGTTGAAACACAGCATATGGTATGCCAGGTCCACACTGACCAATCACAGACAAATGTTTTATGTAGATGAAAATTTTGCACGAGGTTAAGTACAACCTTTAAGAAGATATGTCAACCAGCTTCTGAGATATCAAAATTTGCCATATTTTTATTTGAAATTCTCAATTTGCCTAAACTATAGTCTTGTACATAGGCTAACTGGCTAGAATAAAACTGACTGACTGCATTATATTGAAAGGTGGTTCTGATGTTTTGTCCACCCTCAATTAGATACTGTACAAGATGGGGACAGAATATGAGAAACTGAGTAATGTGTTTTTAACTTCTTTGTTTCTTCAACTTTTTAAAATATCTTTGTTTAAGAATGACAGTGACAATGCCTAAAATTGCAGTCAGTCTATTTGCAGTTTGCTTGTGTTTTCTTTAGTAGCAAAAATAGTCACAGGAGTTCTTATCTGTTGAAACCACATAATGTTAACTCATGTACGCACAGCAGTTTAGCTACAACATTAGTTTGCTTTGTTCCAGACAATTACAGATTAGTCAATTATATTTGGATTCTAATTATATTTGGTACTACTTTCTCATTTAGGCTGGAAGCATTAGTTTACAGTTTATAAGCTTTGTTCAGGCCAAGCTGACACCTGACCATAACAATTAATCTTAAAACAACAACAACAAAACAAGAAAATAATTCTAAAAAGGGCACACTATGATTCTATATATATTATCATGTGTGTTTTCTCCCTATGACACTCATGTTGAGAAGGTTGTATTCCCCACATGAAACAGTCCCCCCCCCACAGAGTGCTTATATTTATATCTGTTGTCAGTGCAGAGCTGGAGAGACTTGCTGGCTCATAAATCTGGACATGCTTAGCAAGCACAAATTTTCCCCTCATTAGTGCTCCACCCACTGTGGAGGGACATGAAATACACGCCAGCGTCAAAGTCATGCCAATCAGCCAAGAGTATCTGCTGGAGACACATGTTTGACACATCAAACATGTTTACCATCAGCTAAATATGTCATCAGACTACATAAATATGTCAAAACTGTCTCTTCTATGATCTTATGTTAACACAAGAAGACAGTTATGACTATATTTGATGCAACACAATCCCAAATTACTAATAAATCCCAATTATTATTCAACATTGAGCAACCAGCTGTGCATCTAACTGCTTCCTACTGCCTTTCTTCTATAATTCGACTACATACACATTTAAACACATCGAGGGACTGTAACAAATTCACAGCAATGTGATGTCCGCTTTCATTATCACTTCCCCTTTTGGCTTTATCCTGCACCAATGTTGCCTTGTGGGTGGATACACCCCATCTTTGAAGCCCTAACTAGAGCCATAGGGAGGTCTGGTATAAAATAGGCTCAATCTCCCCCTCTCCCCCTCCCACACTAAGCCTTTAGCCCTTCACTCAAGCTTCACTCTCTTCTCTCGGGGGAAACATGTATGTCAGAGACAGCAGGTGTGAAGTGAGATTAGAAAGCACAGGAAGAGGTGTAGGGGAGGAGGATGATAATGGGTAGAGAAGTGAAGAAAAACATGGGGAGCGTGTTGACAGTGTGTGAACGCCTGTGTCTCACTTTGTATGCAAGCAAGTTATGTGTATAAGTTAATTCTGTATGCTTGTGCATCAGCTGTGCACATAGAGCACTAATAGCCTTTGTTTCTCCTTGGAGAGTGTAAGTAGTCAGCAGCATGTGATGGACAGCTTGATGGCTGGCAGCAGTAGATGAGGAAAGGTCCCAGGCCATCCACTCCTCAGAGCAACAATTATCTTCCAGCCTCAGCCCCAAACCATGGGCCTGCATGAGAATGAGACTAGGACCATAGCTCAATGTCTGGCATTCTCTATTTCTAATGCAGACCACATTCACATACACATACAACACACACACAGATTGGCTGATATACACCCACGCTGACACATACAGAGGAAGGCAGACAGACTGTTGGAAGAACTCACATCCATTCACAGAGGGTGAGAAGTGATAGTGTTACTGTCCCCTGGTGTTATAGTTTCTTGAGACTAACCTTTCCAGATTAGCTGACCAAATGAGAAACACAGCTGGTCTGCACAGGCTGAAGGTGGGAAGTCTGGAGATAGAGCTGAAGCTATAGAAATGGAGATGAGCATCCAAGGCCAAGAGCACAAACAGGTATTTCTGCAACAGCCTGAGTGAATGCAAAGGAAATGTAGCTGAATAAGAAAATATTCCCAGTACAAAATTAGAGTACTGTCTGCTTGTTGAGCTACTCCTGTGGCTGTTAGGGTGCTTTCATATGATGAGCGGTACCCTGAGCTGGGTGTTCCATTATTGTGTATTGGGAGCTGAATGGTGACTCCCAACATCACGATGAAGCAACCGTGAGTGATGCTTGGCTTCTCCCAACTGCCACAGTGCTCAAAGTTCAACTGCATTCAACTCTGACCTGTCTGCCTGTGATCTTTTCGATGCACCACCAACAAGAGAATAGTCAACACAACAATGGAGGAGAAGCTCATAACCTGCATAGCGCAATATCCCCCAACTTTAAAATGATCTGGGCTACCGGACAGGGCTATACTGGCCGCTTCTCGATGACACGTGTTGCTACGTCAGCACTCCGTTCCATGCACTGACCAAGGTGCAGGGCATCAGGAGTGTAGGGACGAGGAGCATGATGCACAGATTGCTCTCTGCAGCACAAATACCGCTTGTCACATGAACGCATCCTTAGATTGACTGACGAAAGACTGGATATGAATATGAAGAGGAGCATTAATATCTGTGCAGTAATTCATAGCAAAACCAGAGAACACACTTCCTGAAGGATAAAAAATGAGATCACATTGGGCTAAATAAATGATGGCATCATTTCCTTATGATTACAGAATTGAAAGCTGATTGAAAAACTATAAATGTAAAAGAGTGCAATAAATCTTGTCTGACTTGTTCAGCATGGACAGCAGGCACATTTGGAACTTATAAACAGACATAAAACTACAGTCAATATTAGTCTGTTTATTTGCCTGCCGAGCCCATCACTTATATTGGTGTTTTGTGTCTGTGCCCACAACAAACAGTAATTCAAGAGAATGCTTCACATCCAGCCAAAGATGCTTGTATTTCCACCCAGNCCCCCCGAGATCAAACTGCAAACATTTTCACAGCTGCTCCTTCCAGTTCTTCCTGACTGTGATTGTCCACTGAACAACAGAGTTCTCAGGTGCGTTGATGCTCCGTATCCATGCTAATAACACACATATTTTATGGGATGTTGTGGCAAGGTAAGAGTGTTCAGAAGGTAATCACAATATCAATGACTATTCTACAAATATAAAATAAATCATGACCCCATGACTCACATTATCCTTTATAAGAAAACCTGTCAACCTGTCTATTTGTATTTATTTATTTAAACTGGGAGAATGCACATTAATGACAGTCAACACGTAAATATGCCAGATATAACCAAGGTTGACTAATTTTCATCTGCAGTCCCAGGTTAATACCCTAAAATGGCATTAATCAGCAGCGTTTCATAAAGAATCTATTTCACCAAATTCGTCTTCATTGATTTTCACATCCCCATAACGTCACAATGTGTAGATCTATCAAGGGGCTGTGTCCATGACGGTCTTCCTCCCAGCTAAATCTTCTCTTTGAGCACCTGTTTGACTCTGTCACTAAACTAACTGCTCCTCTGGGATGTGCAAACAAAAGTATTTCTCTGTTTGTCCTGGCACATTACCAGATTACGTTCATTTGTAGAATCAATGATCGGCGTGAGACCTTGACTTTGTCGACAAACTGATGGTCACTGAACTATGTAAAGTCTTCAGCAGATGTGTTGAATCTGCTCAGAGGCCTCTGTTTACACAGCGGTGGCCCTGGACTTGTTTATGTAGACTACCTGGTAACTTCTAAGAACACACTTTTGGCAGAATAAATTGACTTTTCTTTACAAAGCAGACACATCAGCTATTTCCCTCTTAAGCTTATTAGAATTGTGTTGCAATGGGTGCTGGGAAGGTTAAAATGCTCAACAGCTGGACTGATTTGCCACAATAAGAGTGAGGCACTATAGACATAACAGAGATAATGGCAAGAATTTGTGGCTAACAAAAAACCGCAGCATGAATACCAGCTAATAATAGAAAAATGGCATGTCTTTCTTTGTCAAACAAGGAAGAGCCTCAGGCCAGAATGAAACTGGATTCCTTTCTCTTTGTTTTTCCGGCCTTCTCTTTTTGTCCCCACCCACCTTATTGTTAGTGCTGTATACGTGTAGACGGAGCTGACAGAGACACAACACTTAGCACACAGTTACACACATAGCAACTCCTGCTTCTCTGTGTGCTCTGCTAATATTTACACTGCCAAGCTGAACACTGCCACTATTGAGTTTGGCCATTCAAAATAATGTTTGACTAGTATTAGAACAACAGTGAGGGAACACTGTCTGGGCAATAAGGCCAGTACCCCTCAGGTTACGGCCCACATAGAAAGGGGAAGATTGACTGAGGGTGTGTGCGTCTTTTCACACGATGTTAAACATTTAGCAAGGACTGTGTGAGTCAGTGTATTTTTTTTCCCTGTTCTCATCTTTTATGCATGTGGAGGTGTGTACGTGCTGCTTTGCTGAGTTTTTTTTTTTTTTAAATAAATTGTTTCTTTAGTTCCTCCATCTCATTACCTGATGTTTAGTGTGTCCATATAGCATTTGACATTTGCTTTGTTTCCCGTTCCTCATAAGTAGACTAAATTCTGACAAATGTTCTCTCAGGCCTCATTCACAAAGCTGTTCCAGAAATGTTAAAGGACCATACTGGTGATTTTGCATGTTTGAGTCCAATACATACAACCTGACAACCATTTTCCAAAACATAAAACTGTACTTTAGTTTTTGTATCTTTTTGCTGAATCCACAAATGTTCAGATGATACACCACCTAAAAATTAAATGTTTCGCTTGCTAACACATACGCTCCGTTGTAGAAAGTGTGATCATTTTAATTTCTCTGTAAAAGCAGCCTTCTCCTAAAACTACTGTATATTCCCTGTACATTGTCTTCCATGTAGCTCTGTGTTGGATCAGTTAAATTAGGTTACTTCAACAAAAAAATGTAATGTATGCCATTTTTGCTGTGATGGATTTTGTATCTCAAGCATGTTTCTAATCTCTACGAGTTGTTTTTTTTATAGCATAGTGGAATGAACTACAATGGCTGCCTGGAAGGTAGGAAAAAATTCTAAAATTTAGACTAGAGGCTAGCAGTAATGTAATGTAATATCTATGCAGGTTGTTGGACTCATATTGGAAACATACAAAATCACTGGTGTGCTCCTTTAAGACTCCTTCAGACAGAGTTCATTGGTTGTGAGGAAGATTGTTCAACACCTTCAAACAAATCATCTAAGGTCAGCACTTATGTCATCTGGCAGGAACTGTGCGGGTTTGTGGAAAACTTGTTGTACTAGGAACCACTTTGACTTTGTGAAACATTATCCAGAATCTGTGTTTGTTCTGATAAGTGTTTACAGTCTGATAGCCAGCAGCAGAGGTTCACTGTCCATAGGTCTGTCATCACCATCACTAAAGCAGGTCATAAAAGCTTACAGACAAGTTAATCAGTGTCTAGTGCTTAAGAAAACGTGTATAGTCAACACAGCATGTACTCTGCACCTTTTTACCACTTCATCCTCTGAATATAATGAAAGTTGTGTTTATGTAGGAGAGGAGAGACTGAGGGAGAAATACTACTGGTAGATGGACAGATCAAAGGAATGGGGCAGTGTGTGCTTTTAATATAGATGTGAGAGGAGCTGGGGTGGGGGTAGGGTAGGACAAGTAGACACAATCAGCCTGCCAAAGCGAGCAACTTCTGTGGCTAGTACTGCCATCTCCTGGTGATACATATTTAATACTAATACTCAAGTGTTTATCTCAGTATTTTAAGAATGTCAAATATACTGAAATACAATATTAAAAACTGGTTTTCTTAGGGCAATGCATCATTTGTTGAATATATATGAAGACACTTATACAAAATGGATAGCTCACCCAGAATCTTGTAATAAAATCCTTTATATCTGTGTGTGTTTTACATGAATCTTATTTTATTTCTATTTATTTATTTTTTTAAATTATTGCATTTGTTTAGTTTAGATAATTTACCATCATAGTCAAGGGGTGTAAAATTGCTTGTCTGACCAATAGTCAAAATTCAACTGCGAGTGAGTGATAAGTGATAAAGAAAACAGCAAATCCTCAGAAACATGCAACTAACAAACAATTTGCATTTCTACGTGGCCTTGACCTTCTTCACCTGAACATTTGATTTTGAAAGATTAGGGGATTCAGCAAAATAACAGGAAAACTAAAAAAAAAAAAAAANAAAAAAAAAAAAAAAAAGGTTTTATGTTTTGGAAAATGAGTGTGAGTGGGTTAGGTAATGTGAGCATGTGGGTAGCATTTATTGGGCTTAAACTTGCAAAATCACCAGTATGGTCCTTTAATGTCGAGTGAGTGAGCTAGATAATCATGCCAGCGTTACTCTCACATCCTGCTAAGGTGGAAAGGAGAAGCAGTGGACTATGCATACCACTCAAGATTCTGCAGTATTTCCATACCCATAAGTGCTTAGAAACAGCGTGGCAGCAAACAGCGTATGTAGCAGAAGTCTAGTAAGTGTTTACTTGTATTGACCCAGTGTAGTGTAATGAAGTGGAAAAACATAGATGTGTTCCATGAATAATGAACTTGAGGCCTATTGGTGATCTGTCATCAAATCAGGATCTGCTCTCTATTAAAATTATCTGCATCAACTTCCAAAGTCTTTGTGAAGGAATTTACCAAACAATAAAAACCTCATCAGTAACAATGCCATTGTTCAGTATCAGCTGATCATATCAGCTAAGGCAGTTATCCCATTAGCTTGGCACACAGCTTGACAGTCAGCATTTTATTATTGACGATGTGCTTTTTTTTTTTTAAGACAATGCCACCTCGCCTTCTTACTGTTTCCATCCTGCTATTGTTAATNTTTTTTTTTTTTTAAGACAATGCCACCTCGCCTTCTTACTGTTTCCATCCTGCTATTGTTAATAAAATGTTGGACAAATATTAGCGATGGCAGGACATGACAGTCTAATCAGAACAGTAAACACCATTGGCCATATTAAATGATTTATAGATTCACCCACCGGATAGAAGAAAGAAGTCAAAGGGCACAGAGGAGAAGAAGTGTTGTGAAGGGCAGGTGGAGCAGTGGGTGGAGTAGAATCTGTTCGCTGTTTAAGTAAATAAAGGTAATGCAGGAGCTAAAGTGTTAACTTAGCATGTTGTAGGGTCCTTTAAGCTGGTATCAACTGGCACACAGCAGTGAATAGTGGTTGTAGTGAGATGTAATTGAAGAGATTGTGTCATACCTTTGACCTTTCCCAACTCCGAAACTTGGAGGCATGTCTTTTAGAAATTAAAAAATGGATGAATATAAACTTTCTGCTGTTAAATGCTGATAAAACTGAACTGTTAGTTGTTAGACCAGCAAAGCATGGGCATTTGTTTGAGAATTTGAGTGTTAACATTGACGACTGTATTATTCCTGAAAGCTCGACCATCAAAAACCTTGGAGTGATTTTTGATTCCCGTTTAACATTCCAGCCTCATATCAAGTCCATCACCAAGACAGCATTTTTTCATCTCAGTAATATTGCTAAGATCCGGCCTATTCTATCATTACGTGATGCTGAAACTTTGATCCATGCATTTGTATCTTCCAGACTTGATTATTGTAATGTACTTCTCTCTGGTCTTCCAAACTATGCTATTAGAAGTCTGCAGCTTGTCCAGAATGCTGCAGCTAGACTCCTGACAAAAACTAGAAAATATGATCATATAACACCCGTTCTGGCCTCTCTTCATTGGCTACCAGTACAAGCTAGAGCTGATTTTAAGGTTCTTCTTTTAACCTATAAGGCCTTGCATGGACTTGCACCACCTTACTTATCTGAGCTACTTACACCATACACACCTGCTCGTCCTCTCCGTTCTCTCGATGCTGCTCTCCTGGTTATTCCTTCAATTAACAAAAAATCACTTGGCTTCAGAGCATTTGCTTACCGTGCCCCTTATCTCTGGAATACACTACCACTACATGTTAAAGAAGCAAGCTCAGCTGAAATTTTTAAATCAAGGTTGAAAACCCACCTCTATTCATTATTTTACAGCCTACCTTAGATTATCACTTTTTCAAGCATCCTTTTAACTTTGCTCTTTTTAATGTCCTTGTTTTTACTGTAACTTTGCTTTGATCTTTTTAATGTCCCTACTTTTACTATAATTATTCTTATATTGGGGCTTTAGTGTTTTATTGTTGCATGTTTTGTTTTCAATGTTTCTTTTACTGTAAAGTGTATCGGGACGATGATGAATGGTGATTTTGCACTTTAAATAAAATTGATTAATTGATACGTGCTGACTGCTTGTGTTTAAAGTTGCAGTCCTCCCTTCCCATGAACACCTGAAAACATGAGTGCAGTGGTTGTGTACTTCTGCAAGGAGGAAAATATGAGTCTGTGATGAAGATTTGTAATGTGGCTCCAAAGCTTTACTTTTGAAAGTAACAGGAGCATAACACAGCCAATTTCTATTGGCTCAGAATAGCATGTTTCAGCCATGTCGTGCCATACCAAGCCATGATCATATGCATTTCTACCTGCCTCTAAGTGAAGGATAACCGAGCTGGCCCGTGACATTACATGAACATGACACTCTGTTCTCAAAGAAATTAGTTTTGTCAGTCACTCAGTTAGCTAAAAAACATGAGATGCAAATGACAAGAGAGGAGTGCCAGTTAAAAAGAGCCATAACATTCAGTATTTAAAAAAAATATCTCTCTGTAGTCACTACAAAATAAACACTTACAACCAGAATGGTTTTATGTCAACAACTCAGATCTCCTACATGTGGTCACGGTGGGGAGGAAGCAATACATTTTAGTGAGTCATCATATGGACGTCCAAAGCTGCATGACCAAGGTCCTCACGGTCTGGTAAAGCACACGTTTCCTAACTGTACGGGCAAGTCAGTGCCATTAGGTTATATTTTAAAGGACATGAAAGACTCCTGCTCAAAGAGAGTGTCTATAATGTTTGTATTTTTTTTGTTTGTACACTTTGCTTGAAGAATATGTCTTTTCATCTTTAGGCTATGAAATACAATGGAAGTTATTTCGGCAGCTTTCACCGGACTACACACTGTCCTTATCTCTGCTAACATATTTTTACAATTCAATAGCAAATGTGAGATGATAGACATTGAAATCACATCAATGTCAGTGGTTAATAATACAAGTTTTCGAGGGATCTTTCCTAATCGCATCTCAGGCTTCATTAAAATAGACTTCTTTAAAACATGCTGGACAATGACTCGGTATGCTATTTTCATATATCCAGTGTGAGCTCATTTGAAAAGGAAAGTACTTATGTCTCTTTTGAAAAGCCACTTGGACAGCTCTTGTGATAGCCTGAATAGTCCCACTCATATATGACTCATTTCTACTCTTCGTTTTCATCCAGCCACTGAAAATGGGCCACACTCTACTGCTCTTGCCAACTTTTGGTGCAATTATAGCCAGGCTCTTCCGCACGGTTATCTTTTCCATTTGAGCTCTACTCAGACCATAATAACCCCATGTTTTAACAGCCAGCGTCGACAGATAGTCTAGTCCACTCCAAAAGCAGAACTAAAGGGTGTTCTTACAGAGGGATGACACTGTGGGATGTTGAACAAAGATCACTGCTTGGTAGAAGGAACATGGTGACATTAAAGGTAGACTGCGGAATTTTGTCCTGCCTTCACATGCTGTCAGAAATATCATATTTACAAGCTGCGTGCATGAATGGTCAAAAGAAGTCGTACTTACCAGAGGCAGCCTCAGTTTTTTTCCTAATACCAGAGTTGCAGAGCTGTGATGTTTTAGGGATTAAAAATATCCAATAATCCTGTTTCTTATATGCAGTATATTCAGAAGAAAATAGGGAAAACAGCAAAAAAAAAAAAAAAAAAAAGATGTCAATATGGTCAATAAATAATACATCATAATACGTTAGGGATAATGTTTTCTTTTTTTTTCTTCTTTTTTCCCCCTTTTATTTTGTTCAACAGTTCTCAAATGTGTGACCTGTGGTAATCATGACTTCTGATCTGAGAAGTGGAAGGAGTTCATGAAGGAATGTTTTGATGAGTATTGTTTATATTTCGTACCAAATACGATGTGGCAATGCAAATACAACATTGTGGCAATGAGAGCTGGATAACAACATTAACTACCATGCTAGCTAGCTAACACACAAACTTGTCAGTTTGCTAAATAGAAAAAGCATATTTAATACCACACACAGTTATACAAACCACACCACAGGATATTTTCATTACTATCCTCATTATATTGGAAAAAATAGCTTATGAAATGCCTTTAGCAAAATTGCTGCAGATTCCCATGTCAACTCACCAGCATTGACCTTGCCTATGAATTTCTCTTCTGAGATAATAAAGTTGTCTTGTATCTTGATATCAAAGATTCACATGAACAACTTTCAAATCTTTTAAAATAATCACCTTTGCACGTATTATATGGGGTAAGAATGGTCTGAAGACATTTGTTAGATATTAAATACACACACTATATGTTTTGTTGAGAAAAAGTGTCTTCGTTGCTCTGTGGTACTCTGATATTGTAATGGTGAATCCTAGATTGCATATTATATAGATCTGCCAGCATAAGCATTTGCACAGCTGTAATGTGGTTGACCAAATAAAGACACATTTTTCAAGGAAATGCAATGAGAACACACGCATAGGCCTCTCTCTCCTAGTAAATAATATTGGCAGTTAATAAGGGCAAAGGTGCATAGAGCCTTTATTTGCAGCTGCTCCCAGGAGGAAAGTTAGAGATTAATATCAGCCACATAAGGCTCGCTGTCATTTATCTGGTGCTGATGGCTATGGCAGAGTTATCTTAGCCGAATGACTTATGAAGCAGCACCACACTGTGAGACCCAGCAGCCTGAGAGACTGATAGAGGCAACATGAAGGAATTTAACAGAGATTAAAGCAATATACTGAAGAGGAATGCAAACTAATAATGGTACATGAAACACCAAACTGGCTCAGTTTCATCTGGAACAATGAGAAGGTGTCAAGCTCCAACTACTGACAAAGCTTAGCTATCTGGACACAATTTCTACAATAAAGTGTTTATTGTAGAAATTGTTAAGCTTAGGTAACAACAACAGTGTCTCTTTAAACTAATGACTTCAGTGTTTGGTTGTGATAAAACTGCAATACCGCTTGAGATATTCTAGAGGAAAACTAAGAAATATACAGATCACTCAAGTTTGGGTATTAAAGAGTTTTGATAAAAGTACGTATGGAAATTAACTTAAAAACACAACAGAACTAAGACTGAAATTGAATTGTATCTGTATACATTGGATGTACTGGATGGACTCTAGTTTTGAGTCATGAAAAGGATTTCTATGAAAGCAGAAAAAAAAGGCAGTAAAATAACAAAGAAATGTAGTTCTTAGCTACAGTATGGAGGGAACAGGCCCTGAGCTTTTCATGCATTGTGTCCTAGCAAAGATCACTCTTCTGTTATCATGTTTTTACATCATGCTTACTTACTTGTTTGGACCATTTCTACATTTCTTCTAAATGTGAAACAACTTCCTCATTTCTTCTTCCCCTCCCTCTGTCATCATAATAGAAGTAGTAGTAGTAGTAGTAGTAGTAGTAGCAGCAGCAGTAACAGTAGCAGTACCTCTGACCTTGTACATATCAACTACACTTTTAATAGCTAAATTTAAACAAATAAGAGGGAACACAATTTTTCTTTGTGAAATGATAAATAAGTGATAAGTACACACAAGTTGACATTTGTTGACATTTTTTGGCACAGACATGAATCCACATCAAAGGCTACATAACCCAAACATGGAGGCCTGTACATTAGGCTGAGTTTATTGCAGCTCTACAGGTATGCTGCTTGAACATAAGTAAATGGCTGAAAGGTCAGTGTGGTTTGATGAAGGTAATCTGCTGACTCAAACCTTGTCCTGGTTACCTTTACGCAGGATGCCATACAAATACCATGGAGGGACGTAATCTGTCACAAAATTCACTGTTCAACTCAATATATTATTCAGTGGTGTTGTAATTCACCAATATGACAAAAAGCAAAAAATAAAGTGCTTGAAAATGTGCCTATTGCTATTTGTAATGAATCTGTGAAGGGTTTATTTTGCCGAGTTCACAAAGTTGAGCCACTTGTTCAAGTAAAATCTATTGTATGTGTATCTGGTAACAGAAAGGGAACCAAAATAGCATTGGTGTTATGTAAAGCATATTTAACTTTCCTCAGCCACCATAATTACCATGTTTTTTATTAAATGACTATGGGGTATAATTACACCGGATAATGATTATTACTCCAGTTAGAACAGATTAAAATACAGCAAACAGCCTGTCATCTTTGGCTACCAAAGCTGCTGGTTGATTGCCAACCTGGCAACTGTTGGTGAAACTTCTTGTCAGGCACTGGAAAGTTCAGCACAAAGTCTTTAACATTTGCTCAGGATCAGGAAAAACCAGAAAAGGATGAGTAATCTCATTGTTTTGTTTGGTGCTCCCTTTCATTGGACATATTTTTTCCTGGCTGCACATCTGAATCCTATTTTAACATAACAGATGACTAGACTGCAGAAAAGTGGTAGAATTTCACCATTACTGAACATTGCTGAGAGATAAAAGCGTGAGCACAGTGATGCAGATGGCTCATTTGCATTAATAATGTCAGTAAACGTAAAGCTTATTTGCCAAAAGGGTATTGACAGGACCACTGAAGCATTTTCTGCTTATAAAGATTATACAGCAGTTCAGTTAAAACATTGCAATTTAAGAAAGGATGTAGTAGTGAAATAAAGGATGTCAGATAGAGAAAAAAAAATGCATGCTAGACATTAATAATGAGAGCGGGTGGATGGAGATCAGTCTCAACACGCTGTCGTCACAAACACAACCACAGCCAATAAGAAAGTCAGCCTGGGATTCACACAACCACACCACTGACAGCTGCAGAAAGTGAAGGCCGTGCCAGGAACACAAGGAAAACATCCAACCCACTTTGGCTGAGAGCGTTTATCCCTCAACAATGCCTTCCAATATTTTTTGTGGAAGCAAAACCCAAAGCTTTCATTGTACTTGGCAGGGGCTGTCATGTCCTGGTTGGTGTTGATGAGGAACTGGCTTAACGGCAATCACTTGCGAATGTATTTGTCTTTTATAGCTCATGACTGCCACTGTTTTCTGCCAAGGCTGGAGCCAGGGAGTGTGACTTACAGCCGTTATTTGGGATTCCAAGAACACAATTTCATTTACTCCCATCTTATCTCTTTATGTTTTAATATGTCTGAGAAGGGTAACTTGCCAGGTGAACCAGTATATTGTAATAAGCCATTTTAGCAGGTGGTGTGCTTTTGTGGCTGGCAGGTATTACCCAAATACATAGCAATGGGATGACAAATGGAGCCTCCAAGTGAGACTAAACCAGATTACCACATTCATTTATTCTGAATCTACATACCTAGAGCACCTTTTAGTATGGATAAAGCAAAAGGCCTCCTGTAATCTATTTATAGTATTTGTTTGTATTGTGTTTGTACTGTGGCAGATGGTGTAGCCCTGCCATGTGCCAGTATGGGATCCTGTATGGGATTTTGTACAGTCGACTGCAAAGTTATGGAATATGATATAATGCCTGTGGCATAAACAGGAGCATTTTAGAGCAACTTCTATTTCATAACGTCACCAATATGCAAGTGTGGAAACCACAGTGCATTGAATAATATGGAGATTATGGCTGCAGCAGGGTTATGCATACATTCACAGGCGGAAAATATTATCTATCAGTTTACATTCTGCTTGCTGTCTGTTAGCTTCAGCTGCTCGTCTCTGGCAGGCAACAATATAAATCAGTTCTGGTGTAAATGGAAACTCAAAAGTTGTATTGAAAAGGGGTATGAGACAAAGTTCATATAATCTTCCATCACTTTAAAAAAAAATTCAATTCTCATATTAATATATACAAACAAGAAACAGGTGAAATCAGGAAATGAAGTCCATCAACATAAGGAAAATATATTCAGGCCAACAAGACTCTCCTCCACTGTGTCAAATGACAAAGCTGTAATTACCAGAGCTCATCTGCATCCCAATGTCCCCCATTCCCTCACATTAGCTCCCAGACAGTTGTAACGCTGACATATTGAGATGTAGTGCAAGAACTGTGCTCAGGGCACCAGGCAATGTGCAGCTAATGCACTTTGCTAATGTATTATTTAGAAAGTGGCCCCACTAATTGAGTTTTAATGTCAGTGGCTGCTTTCCCGCGTGTTTGGTCGAGCACAGGGGAAAGTTTAGATGTTGATAGATGATAGTGGGCCACTTGTGGCAGCTTCAAAGGTCATGGGCGGCGCTGGGCAACTGCCGTGACCTCAGCTGCTTTTTAAAGGAAACTTGCCTTCTTTTTTCTGCTGCTTTTTTTATTTTTTTTTTTTTNTTTTTTTTTTTTTTTTTTTTATCTATTAATATTTTCTCCATGTATCAAACATAGGGATTATTCAACAAGCGCTCCACTTGATTTAATAAAATGTGATGTACTCGAAGAGCTTCAACATTCCTCTTTTATAGCAATGTTTAACTCAGTAAACACTGCGTTACTTCAGATTAAGTCAGCCTCAAATAGATTTAAAGGCTTCACATAAGGTCATCCATACACACAAGAACAGAAAATTATACTGCAATCATTCAAGATATATCCGCAGAGAACCTGAAGAGATCATTATGACAAATATGGTGAAATAAAAATGGCAAGAAATCATTTATTACTTCTCAGTAGAGCTTACAGGAAAATGATACCAGTACATGTCTGAGAGTTTATGTCACAGTTCTGCATGTCTGATCAGCCACTCACCTGCCATTTCTGCCTGCCTGGTCCTCAGCTACTCACCTGCCATTTCTGCCTGCCTGGTCTTCAGCTCCTCACCTCAGTTCATCAGCCTGATTCATTTCAGGTTTGGACGCTGTTACCAATTGGCACCAATCAGGCATGGATTTAAGCCCCAGTCTCACACTCACCCTTTGCCAGATTGTTCTTTGCCATCCCCGATGCGAGACATTCGAGTGTTTATTTGCGGACTGACATTCTGTTACCGACTCGGCCTGTCTTGGACAATCCTGCTTGTCGTTTTCCCTGGAAACCACCTCTGCCTTCTGTCCCCGACTCCGATTCTGGTTCCTGCGACTGGGTTCTCCATCTGTCAGTTTCTGTGTAGGCGCTTTGTCCTGCCTGTTGTTCTGCCTGCTTCTGTGTTGGACTGAGAACTCCATTAAAGAACTTAACTTGTTAAGAGTTGTACTGTGTGCTGCATTTGGGTCCTAACCCCACCCGTCACAGTTTAGCTGAATATAAGCTCAGAAATACTACAAGGTTTGTTAGAATATGAATACACCCCCTGAATACACAAAGAGAAATTTGCATTTTAAATAGAGATTCACTATATGCCACGGCTTTGCGGAAATCATTAGTTACACACTTCCTTGCAATTATTTTGCAAGCTCACCTCACACGGTGCCTATGATAGGAAGGCACAGAGAAAGGCTCAAGTCTTTATGAGAATCACTCACCCAGAGCACAAGATAAAGCAGAGCAATAACTTATTTCAAAAAATCCCAACCGCCTAATTAACATTGTGAATTCAACCAGAAAGTCAGTATTCCTCTGACAAGTTTAATTGCGTTGATGTGTGGGCCACAATTTACCGGCTCAAACAGAGAGCTGCTTTGCTCCCATAAATGATGGTATTTCCTCACCTCAAAGACTCTAACCGGATTTTTTTTTTTTTTTTTTTTTGGGGAACATAATCAAGTTTGGCTTTACCTGAGCTCATTTGATGATTTAATAGACTTAAATTAGTTTTCCTCCCAAGGTTAATTATGAAGCACTGAATTAAATTTGCCACTTTGCTGATTGCTTATTTATAAAAATGTCTTCAGCTCTGCTCAGAGGTAATGAGATTATTGGATTGGACTGAATACCAGCCAAATCACACTGTGTGCTTAAGCTTACTGATGAGTTCAAAGGTCACTGGAAATGAACATCCACCTAGTGTATGAGTATAACAGAGATGAGTTCAGAGCCTTCGACCACATGATAGAAAATAAGAAAGCCTATAAGCAACAAAAAAATATCTGAATTAAATCATTGCGCATCCTTTGTCAGTGAAATTGGCTGTGTCAAAAGAAAGAAAAATAATCAAAACAAATTAAACACTGTGGATCTGAGTCTTTTCCTGGAAAAGCAGCCTTTTCCTTTCCATACAATATAGGTTTGCACCAACTGGAACCGATGCAAAAACCCCAGTGTTCTCAGCATATGACAGCTTACCTAAAATTAGATTTCAATCTCCCTGCCTGACTTTCATTCATCCTCTTCATCCCTTTTACCCACTCCCTCTCTTTCAGCAAAATAGAGCTCAATCCATCTTGCTCTGACAGGCTTTTTTAAATCTTGGAGTTTTATAACACCTCTAATGCTATGAAGCCCCATTCACAAAGGCCACCATGGTGCACAGAACAAGTGAGTATATTATGGCGTGGCTCATCAAACACTACATGGTCAACAAGCAGAGCACTCGATATCTCAGACAAGTGAATTTAATGGCTGCCAGTGCTTGACCTTCTCCACAGGGCCTCCATGTTAGTCACTCTCCAGCAATTTCAAATTGAAACAGAGCCACAGCCGCTACAGAACATGTGCAGAGAGAGTGAGAAAGAGGAGTGAGAGAGAGAAACAAAGCAGGTATAAGAGGGAGGAAACACAATGGCGAGAGATTTCATCCCTTCCTTAAGGATCTCTATCCCTAGTACGCTTGACTGACTTTGGACAATTGTCCCAGGGGGGTGATGGTGTGGCATTGTCTCTGAGTGTTTCACATCGTAGTGTTTGTGGGTACAAGGGAGGACTGCAGACCACCCCACTCAGGGTTTGTCTGAAGGCTCCATCAACCGTGGCGAGCCCCTGTGCTGAAGCTTTTTGCTACCGGGGGTATGGGTGCTACCGCAGATCAGGCTTTGATGTTCACACAGTGACAGCATGTCAGAGCAGAGCAGCAGGTGAAAATAATCCATCTTTCACTCTGTGATTTATGGATGTAATTCCTCAGGTTCGACACCAGCAGTAGTTGTATCCTTGAAGCAATCTGAGGGATAATAGACTTTGGAGGAGGACCGGAAGAATGAAGATGTAAAAGTGCATACCTTTTGGGTTATTTGGCAAGCAAGATGCTTTAGCACAGCGCCACAAAGCAAATCATACATAATGTATGAGGACTAATGAGACTGTTCAAATCTAAACAGGCTGTCACAGAATATCAATCACACCATCTCGTCATAGGTTTAGATCCATTATAATTGAACCTCCATCTGAATCTCATCATCCCAACAACCTCCCCGCCCTGAACGACCTGCGATTACCCTCATTCTCCTTATGGCTGGCCCTGCCGTTCATAAGTGAATCTATCAACAATTACAATTACAGAGAGTGATTGAACTCATCCCTCAAGTTCCAATGCTGACAAATGCACCAGGTTCTGTAAATGTAACAATTAAGATAACTGACCGTACAAACCCCATTAACAAAGGCTGCACACAGCTCAGAGCTGCGGTTAGATTAATTCTCATAATGGAGAAGCTCTTGTTCCTCTATTGTTCTCTACTTGCCATTTGCATTGCCATCTTGTTCCAGGTGTCAGTCATTTCCTGTGCTTGAGGCATGTTGGATGAGTATTGTGGTGTGTTATTGGACACAAAGTGAAGGACTGTGGAGTGACTGTGAAAATGATGGAGAGATGGCAAGTCAGCACATCAAGGGATACATAATGGTGGGAGAGAAAATGCCCATTGTGACATTTATGATGTGTATTAACTAAAGAAAGGCCTTTTTCTAAACACAATACAAAAAAAACTATCTTGACCCGAGGTTAGATGTTTTCCACAATTACAGCCATGAGTTTAAGAGTTTTATTAAATAGTCAAAATGATTCACACATACTGTATCTTTCAAGGCCTTCCCAACCCTTGCTTTCTATGTTTGAATCTATTTCTTGAGAAGGGAAACAAACACTAAACCTGCTCTCTGCAGGCAAGAAAGTGGCAGAAATGGCAAGTTCCAGTATGCCAAGGACTTTAAGACTCTTTATTTCTGTTCCTCTTGGAAAGAAATTTTGGCTGGGTGGAACACATTCATGTAACGTGTGATTTAGTTGAATGCAGTGATGTTACCCTAAAAGAGTTTAAGAAATCTCGACTCTGCTTCGTCTGCACTTTCAATGGGACACATTTCACAGTTGTCCATGTTCTTATTTTCATTTAGGGGTTTATTTTCAATCCTTTGGAATGCTTTAATGTGCAAAAAGCATACTAAGGCGGTTCTACTCTCCGTTGATTCAATAAAGTAAATTATTAATCAGACACAAAGCATTTGAGGAGCTATAGGTTTGTCTTGATGCATTTCTACAGATAATGAACCTCAAGTTCCGACACTTTGAATGTTCAACACTTCCTCTGTGCTTTATTACATTGTAAAATTAACAAAAAGCGTAGAAAGATTAACAAAAAACATAATATGCTTGTCCCGTTAATGGACCATACAGGTGATTTTGCATGTTTAAGTCCAATATGTACAACCCGCGTACATGTTACGTTACTGACAACCAATTTCCAAAATATAAAACATCACATATTTTAGTTTTCCTGTTATTTTTCTAAATCCCCTAATCTTTCTAAATCAAATATTCAGGTGATATGCCCATCTTAAAATTCAATGTTTTGCCTATTAACACTTATGCATGATTGTAGAAGTTTTAATTTCTCAGTAAAAGCTGACTTCTCCTGGGACTATATTACCTGGTGGAGACATGCATTGTCTTCCATGTTGCTCCATTGGACCAGCTAAATAAAGTTACATTGACAAAAAACTTAATAGACAAAGTGTTCAATGTGATGAATTACACATCTCAATCATGTTTTAAATGTACATATATGTTGAGTTTAAGAGTATACTGGAATGAACTGAAACCAGCGGCAGTCTGGAAGGTAGAAAAATGGTTGTCAGTAATGTAACGTGTGGGCAAATTGTGTATATTGGGCTCAAACATTCAATATCACCAGTACTGTCTTTTAAATTGCATTATACTCTGCTGAATTACTACTTATGGGGTGATTTCTAAATCATCTCTTCACTATAAGCTATTTTTATTAACAAACAACTCTAACTCTCTTTAATGAGTAACAGTAACGCATACACTAAGTAGCTATAGACTGCTTATCCTGGTACTGTATCACCAGAAACCTGATAGTATGTTAAATAGCACCAATATTTTCTCAAACAGTACAAAACTGTTAATGGAACGAGGATTTAATGTGATAACGTTACACTATGACATGCTGTGTCTGTTTTTTTAGCTGCTGTCACAATACACTTAATTCACAATGGTCATAATAATTGGATCGTAATCAGATTTAGTTTCAGTTAATATCAGGGGATTTTAAAGGCCTGTCATAAACAAGAAGGTAGGAAATAATGTAAGGGTGATAATGTCAATTAAACAGTATTTAGAATGGATGAGATAATAAAGGTTTGACTGAGTTTGTCTTGTGTTTTGTCCTGTGTTACTACATAGCATCAATTGTGGCCTGTATGAGTGGAAGTTCATTATCTTTCTGATGTGAACTCTGATGATTACTTGTGTGTGTGTGTGTGTGTGTGTGTGTGAGAGAGAGAGAGAGAGAGAGAGAGAGAGAGACNTTGTGTGTGTGTGTGTGTGTGTGTGTGTGAGAGAGAGAGAGAGAGAGAGAGAGAGAGAGACAGAGAGAGAGAGAGAGAGTCACTGGGAGGGGAACTAATTCTGTCAGGCTAGTTCCTAAAATTTTCATTCAGTATGAGGCTGAGGGAAGGTGTTATGTTACAAGCACCACACACACACACACACACACACACACACACACACACACACACACACACACACACTATGAGTCTTTGTGTGTCAGGCCACCCAGTGCAGAAGTCAGACAGATTTAAATAGCATCCGTTAAACCTTATACATCACTACACATGTATATTACGGCCTCTCCAAGCTTGGCATGATTCCCTCTTATGTGACTGTTGGAGCATCCCGACAGAACCGAGGCCGTTGCTGTTAACTTTTCCTTTTCCTCAGATGTTATTCTACAGAGTAGCAGACTCCCTCTCTGCGGTCAGCGCCTGTCGAAATCATTCAGGAATGATATGCATTCCTCTCCCACTTACTACAAGCCACCCTCCTTCAGATCAGAGAGACCTCATGAGTTCAGGGCCAAGCTGGACAGGTTGCACCACCAAAGGCCAGAAAGTCAAAGAATGTTATGCAGAAGGCTTATGAGACAAAATACCACAGTAGCAAATTCTAAAACATATTACTTGGCAGAGGGACAGGTACAGATTTGGTCTTTCTAAGGAAACAAGAGTACACAGCTGCTTCAGGTCTGTCCCGTTTCTGACCATCTGCAGCCCTTCATGACGTCTGTAACAAAAGACAAACCAAATACCTTCTGAGTCAACACAATCCCGATCCCTCCTGCAGTTGGAAAACAAATAAATACAGGCTCATGCTAAGCAGCCCTGGCGAATCTACTCAGGAATTTCAAATACTCCGGAATTTATTTTCCATGAGGTCTTTGGAGCAATCAAAGAGGTCAATTTAGCTTGGAAAGAGTAAAATATGAGGTAAATATTTTCAGGAAAGATAGTCGCATTTGAAATGGAACAGCTTCCCTCTTCACCCCCTGCTCTCCAGTTTCCAAAGACACACACACGTTTCTTTTTTTAAAAATTCAGATAGTGCTTTTTTTTTTTTTTTGACTGATCAGTGTTGCTCCCCAACTGGCAGACTGACTGACACGCTTGTTTATTTTTCCCATGCCCACTTCAAATTCCAACATTTCCCCCTAACTGAAAAGGTCCGTGTGTGCCCGGGACAGCAGACAAAAAAGCTAGAAAAATATCAACAAGTTGTCATTTACATCAGAACAAAAACAAACAAGCCCAAGAAAAAGGAGCTTCTAAGGGGTCCAAGGCTTTTCTTTCCACCAAGAGTTTTCTCTCATGTGGTTGCAGGCAGCCTGCCAGCCAAATCTAATATGGATTTATATACAAAGAAAGTGCTTAGTTTAACATAATGAATATTTAATCGTGCATGGACCCTGTAAAGCAATTTTACAGAAATAATTGAAAGCAGACTTTGTCTGAAAGCTAAACTGTTGACCCAAAGGAACCCAAAAATCTCATGCTGGATTAAATGTTTACACTGCTGGCATACACTCTGATAAATGAGGTTAGGAATCTGGGGTGGAATCAGCGTGTGCTAAATCTGCTGATTCTGAGAGAAAACACACAGATATGTGTGTGCAGCAGGTGTTGCACAGACACATGCACTTGTTGGGAAGCTCCTTGCTGTCTTTCAACACTACAGATATATGCAGAAAAGTAATTCAGTAAAGCCATGAATGCATAAAAAAAAAAAAAAATNAAAAAAAAAAAAAAAATCACATATAACGTTTCTTAGTTGTGAGTGGACACATTCTTTATTTTGTCTGTTTAAGTTTAGAACTGCAACTAATGACTATTTTCATATTTCAATAATCTGTGAATTATTTTTTAATAATCATTTGATCATTTAGTCAATAAAAATGTCAAAAAAAAAAATGGTGATAAACATTTGTCCCAGTTACAGTCCAAAGTGAAATCATGAAATTTCTTATTTAGTCTGAACAAATTAAAGAGCACAATGGGATTGAATCCACACTTATTTGAAAAGCAGCAAACTGTCACTTTTGGGAAGCTAATGTGACCTTTTCATTTGATTTGATGATTAATTTCAAGCCCAATGACTAATCTATTAATTATACCAGCACTAATTTAATTAATATTTTATCAGAGCTTTTGTGAATTTTGTGCTATTACTGCTGATGTGAATGGAGACATTGACACGTTCCATGATTAAAGGAGATGTTTTCACAGACGGCGCCTCGTTCTTTGAGACTACACCGCCTCATTTTAACACGACACATTCAGTACAGATAAGCATTGCCTGTAATCAACTCAAGGTTCACCAAACAAGAGAAATAAGTATTTTTTCAGAGCCATAGTAGATTCACACATGATAAAGTACAAATCTCTTACATCATATGAAATACTTTCTGTAGGTTTTGCCACTCATTCCTTTGTAAATTATGAGCTCTAATAATAGTATGACAAAAGCGAAGACAAAGGCCTCAGGTCACAGACAAATGCTGTATTACAGGAAATAGCTAGACTACTGTTTTCTTTAAAAAAAAAAAAGAGGGGGAGAGAGGAACGACATAAGCGGATTTGAAGGAAAGTGTTCACTTGTGCAAAATAAAACAGGTTATCAGGTCTATTTGGTGATTCCCTGGCACCCTTAATAAATCTGCTTAGTGTGCGGCCTAACGGCTTCATTCTCCCCACAAATCTCTGCACTGCAATAACATGCACCAGCGAGCAAAGATTAATTTAATAACTCTTTAATATTCTGCATGAAAAAGAACAGGAGACCAGCAAGTCCAGAGCATATGGGGTGGGTGGTGAAGGGACCTATCCGTGGAATAGGATATTGGTGCAGCAACAGATTGAATATTACGTAATGATGTCATTTATATTCTATTCAAAGAGCAAGCTTCCCAGACTAGGGAGTCAAAGTGAGCTGGGGATTTGTCTGTGATGGAGAGTAATGGGAGGAGAAAAGGTTTGTGTGTATAAAGGTTTGAATAAAGATGAAGGTGGAGAAACAGAGTTACAGTGAAACGGCTTCCTGCATTACCATATGTGATATGTGAAATCCTGCTGTGTTGTATTGTGATGTAATGCAACCCATATACTTCATATGGACATACAGAGAACACAAAAAAAAAAAAAAAAAAAATTATAATTCCTGTATTTCACATGCACCTGGTGATCCTCTAGTGAACAATTCAAGTTTTGTTAGCATCAGAGCACATTTATCTGCTCCCAACCAACTATATCTGCAACAAATACTATGTAATACCTATGAAAGTGTTAACATGCAAAAATAACTGATCACTAAAAGAAGCCCTACAGAAAAATAATGCCTGTTTCCCATTTTGCTTTAAAGAAGTCCTGCAATGAGCAAGACAAGGCATTACAAAATGACACGTCTGCGTCGGAAACAAGTCTTCGGCGAATCAGATGGCAGAGTGGTGGAAGGGGTGGAGGTGAAGTTCGGAGAGAATAAACAGAGCTTGCAGACGTTGTAGTGAGAAATTGCTCCATTTGGCAGTAGCCTGCAGCAAAGGTCTCCCATCTGTTTCCTATTGGAAAAGGAGTCAACAGTTTGGAGGGGGCAGGATAAGAGGGGAACTGCAAGCATCAGTGGGCAACACTGACACCTAATGGCAGCAGCTGGGATGACGGGGAAGGGTGTGGAATTGATGGATGTGCAATCTTCCCTGTAAAGGGTTAGGGTTGAAATAATTATCAGAAAATTCTAATTATTTGCAGTTTATTTCTTTATTGAACCCTTTAACAAAGTCCCCAAAAAATTTTTAATTTTTATTTATTTATTTATTTTTTTGTATCACATTTGATACATCAGGCATTTATTTAACTCAACAGGATTTAAACTGGAANTTTTTTTTTTTTTTTTTTAGATATAATTTAAAAAAGGCATTTTTGATGATGTAGGGGTCTCAGAAAATCTTGTATCAACTGTGACACAAATGGCATTAGCGGGTAACATCACATCAAATCCACTATCTTCAGTTACTGAGTTACATATGAAGCCACATATTAATACTATCAATCAATGCTGGTGCCAGTCTGGTGTGTTCATTGTAAAGGCCGTAATTTCCCTTTTTTCCACTCAAAATCATGGCATGGCTGCCCTCTAGACCTCAAAGCTAGGCAAGACAAACTGTGACATTGCCTATGTACTCCATGCCCCAAGGGTTAAATGCTGCTTCATTCTCATTTTGATTTGGGGCCATGCCTCTCTGCCAAGACATATAAAACAGATATCAACGTTCTCATAATGGAGAATTTGGAGTTGGATATTGAGAGAAACTGTGAGAGACTGAGGGCACATTGGCTAGATTAGTGTAAGAACTGAAAATGTATTATTTTTTGAAGAATACAGTTACAATACAGCATTGTTTAATAGTTTTAGCAGAATGTAGTAGTTTAAATAATCAACAGAAAAGCATTAACTCACGGATTTGCATTTTAGCTTTGTGTCTCTATCTAAACATCTATGACAGACTCACAGTAGTAGTAAGTGCAAAACCTTGAACTCCTTTAAGAGCTCAGCCTTCAAATCATAAAATCTTGGCTGAGTGAAGAAGTGGTCAAGATAGAATTGTGTACCTGTGTGAGGAAGAGAGAATAAGCTTCCTGGATTCTTTCACAAACACACTAGTGATGCTGATGGATTATTCCAGCTCTTTTCTGTCTCACACACGCTTTTGCTGCTTTGCATTTGCTTCCATCTCTCATGTATGTGGTCATTCCTTCTCCACGAGCAGAAGCTGACAGACAGGGTCAGATTAGCCATCGGGAGAGATGGGATTTTTCCAAGGGGCCACAGCACTGCACAATATAATATTAGTTAAAATTAATTTAAACTAAGCAAACATAATTTTTTTCTTTCATAATTTTCTTGGCACTTAGACAAAGAGAAAGAGTGGCATGGAGAAATGACAGACAATTATTCGCCCCCGGCATCATTGGCATTTTCGTCTGGTAATATTTCGTCTTCTATGCCATATAATACAATCATTCTGAACTGGAGGTCGAAAACTTTGAGGAATACCGATCCTGATGATGAAGAACATGTAATAAATTTAAAATGATCTTGGATCTTGAATGTTGGATGCAGAAAAGTCAGATTTTTGTCCTTGTCTTCTCCTTCTCAAAGATTGTGGGAGTTGGCTGACAGAGACAAAAGATTTGTTTGCGCATCAAGTGACGGTCGTTTGTGCAGGAAGATTAAACACTAAGGTCAATGGTGAACCTTGTAAAAGCACTCGACAGAGTGACATTACAGTTGTTATTAATGTGTGTATTTAAATTGGGTACAGCCTCATGTTGTGTATGTGCGTGTGTGTCTTAAGGGGGTGTGAGAGGCTTTTAGCTAGATCAACAGGGAAAGCAGGTAAACAAGCTCAACGGAGGCAATATCCTGTGGAGGATGTTGTAGCTTTACCTAACCACAGGCTGGCTTTTAATGGTGAAACAAAGATATTAGTGGGATTTTCACAGGCCACAAAATCTTATCTAAGCTACGGTCACAAGCACACACAAGCCAGAGTGCACACATTTACAGACGCATCGTGATTGTTAAAATCAGAGGAGCTGGCTAAACTTGGGATTCGAGCTGTTTAAAAAGGATTTTGCTCTGATAACAGTGACAAGTGTTAAAAGTGTACATACACCATATGTAGACTTAAATAGATTTATATTGTTATGTGCTCTGATTATGAATAATAAACACTGGAATTTCTGGTGTGTTTACCTACATTAGTAAATCTGACTGAATAATTTGAGCTGTGTTTTAAAGTGCCTTTCACACCACAGGAATATTTTCAGAAACTCTGGAAATTTCCTTCATTTCGCACGAGGGAACCAGAACCTTTCGTTTCCAGAAATATAATTCCTGAACCATTTTTTAGATCCTGTTCTAATGTAGGTATTCTCCTTCCTTGGTTCAGGAACTGCTGGGTGGAGCTTGCAAAACTGTCAAACATCGCTGAGATTCTCACAACTTCAAAACATTTGAAGAGTTAGAAAACTCCATGACACTGTGGATTGATGAGGAAATTCATAACAATCTCATTGCTTCTGTCATATTGTTGTATTTGTCGATGAATTTTGGTTAGTCATTTGTTGTAATTTCAACAGTCTTCACAGAATTTGAAGGTAAGCAGTCACTAACTTAATTCTGGCTACTTTACCCACCTCAGTGTTGTCATTTTGGTGTCACACCTAAAAGCTCCTTTACGTACGCAGTTAACATGTCTCAGTTGTTATTCACCCTCCTGCTAAGTGCAAAATTATTTAACTCTATTTGTTTTACCAGCGTCAACATTCATGCTGAAAAGAAGGATTTAAAGCCGTAGGTTTTGGACAACACTTTGGTGCAACTTGCAAATGAAGAAATGGGAAACAAGGAGTGTGCCAAGCACCCATTGTGTACTCCACACACACACTCACACACACACACGGCTGCACAAACACTGCTTGCCGAATCTGGAGAATGAAAGTGGCAGAGGGCTGTCATATACTTTTTTGACAATGATGGCAGGGAGTGTATTTTAGAAAAACCAGGGGGATTAAATCAGTTCATTTAACTGACACTATGACTCCGGTGCAAAAAGCAGCTTTTGTTAAAAACACAAACACAAAGGCAACTGATAGTAATATCTAAACACACTGTCCACAGCTAAAGAAGGCTTTATCTACATATACTGTGTATTAAGCCAGAGGTAAAGAAAAATGCCCTCATCTGAATGGCCCTTATCAGTAAAATACAATAGAGTTCCTATCGGCTGCAGTGAGCCAATTCAACCAGAACCTCACCTTGGTTTTCATGTGAGGTAAAGCTGGAGCACAACAAAAGATAAGTGGAGTAAAAAGACAATCTGTTACTCCCAAACAGTATGAGCTCACTAAGCAGGACAAGAAACTAAAACAGGTAAAACCTGTGCTGTACACACCCCAGAAAAACCCCCTGAAAATAAAAGGCTCAAACAACAAATACAGCGTTACAGTGTTTTGTAATCTCTCACTTTCACACTCAACGGTACACAAAAAGGTGACCAATCTAATACAATGCACAAGAGCAAACACAAGGCCACAGCAGATAAGAGGCACCGTGTTTAAGCAGCCATTAGTGAGTGTTTGAGTTAAAGCAGCCATTGAGTAAAGCAGTGCTGTCATGTGGTGTTTGCTCCGACACTGCTTAAAGGCTGCCTAGTCAAACAGGCAGGGAAGGAAGGGTCAATATTTTCACAGGCAAGTCTGGAGACAAAAGGGCTGCGATGGACTGATAACTGTTTCCCACATTCAGCATTCAGCCAATTACAGCCACTGATCACACCGGCTGAGCCACACGACAGGATGGACATCCTGTCTGCAAAAATCACCACAAGAAGGGCCGAAAAATGACCTAATCGTGCATGGTGATATACGGTGACACTTAGGGGTCTATTTTGCATTTACAATGCTTTACTGTGCAAAAAAAAAAAAAAAAAAAAAAAAAAGTGCACTGGTGAATTTTTAGTCTCCCTTGCTTGCAGCACCACTGTGCACACTGAGAGAAAACAGGCCATTTTCGGTACTGTCACGTCAAGGCCCGCTGCCCTGTTCTGATTAGCAAGACATTGAAATCTAGCATTTTATTAGGTATTCTGTGATATTACTTTTATCATTTAAACTTATTACAAAGCGCATCTACAATATGTTACGTTACTTCAATATGCTGATAAATAATGAAACAATGCAATGGCTTTACAAAAACACAGCCAACTGGCTACTACAGTGCAAATGTGAGAGATGAAATAGTTTGATATTTCTGGTGTATATATTAATTTGAACCCATTTGGTTACATGCCATATAAATTGCAAATTTAGATTTCTAACGCATCCTCTGCAAGGTAAATAAGCCTTATCATGTTTAGGTTGCATATTGCAATAAATAGAACGTGCACTTGAGTTTAGTGATGCGCACAAATAAAAAAAGTTCACACAAGCAGACACTGTGCGACACTTCTTGTCTCGTTGCCTCTGAGGTCAAAACAATAAATTACAGCATATAGCATATACATTTGCTCAAGAGTTCTAGTAACCAAATTACATCCCAAAGTAAATTTTCTCACAGAACTGGTCATTGCGTCCATATTTTTCAGCTTCATTTGCTGTAAAGTGACAAAGCAGCACTTCTGGTTTTAAGGAGGGATAAATGACAGCTCATCATCCAGGCAAAAAAGTAGTTCAGCTAATCAGTGACCTCACCATTGGCTGTGAAATGATTACGGCAAAGCTGCAAAGTACATGAATGGGTGACTGTAATTCAAACCATCATTCATACTACGAGATTATATAAGAACAGTCGTGACACCGGAGGAAATGTTTTAGGGAATATGTTCTTAAGTTATGAATATATCAGAGCTTCAGAAAGATGAGAAGAGTGTTTTATTTTTCAAAAGGTGAAGCAGGTGCAGCCAGCCATCAAGCTGAGCTCAGCCAGTCCAAACACTGGAGTTTAGTTCCACCTACTGTTCACTTTGTATTCTACATTCTGTTTCAACTTCTGTTCTTGAATGGCTGCCTGGCATCCTGCTTATTGTACCATATCATAAACAGCCTATTAAAACATGTGTAAACATTCTACTTTGGTATCAGAGCAGTTTCAAGGAAGATTTAACAAAGTGTCTCTAACAGAAAACCATCCATTCCCAAAACCCCTTCACAGGGAGCTCGAGTCTACCATTGGTCCAGAGACCAGGTACACACGGACAAATCACCAGTCAGTCACAAAACTTAAACACAGAAATGACCCAGCTGACCCTGAACCTTCTTCCTGAGAACACGTTACACACCACTGAGTGACCAGAAATTTGCTGCTGTCAGCTGAGCACTAAAGAAATACTACTACCAAGTCAACATGGCTCAAAGGGCTCCATCCATAAAACACACGCGAATAATCTGAAAGCAGTTTGTTAAAATGCTTTATATTGGACACACTCCTCAGCAAACCTCTTCCCATGTTTCAGCTTTCATCCAAAATTTGTCCCCAACTCAGACATTCTCTGAACCTCTGCAACCTGCTGGTGGAATCATGCATGACCAAAATGCAACTATTACGGCGCATCCACAGGATTTTATCTGTGCCAAGACAAAACACACTTGCTGGTGTACAACTCTCCTTGGTCGTGTGGCTTTCACAGACATTTCTCATCAGCTGTTGACAGACTGAGGAATGTTGCACAAACAGGGACTCACATGAAATGTTTGTCTGCATGTTAACCTGTGTGTGCAAAGCATTTTAAAAGACCATACTGGCCATTTTGCATGTTTGAGCCGAATATATTCAATTTTCATACGTTACGTTACTGACAACCATTTCCCAAAGGATAAAACAGTATTTCAGCTGGAATTTAATGGAACTACACTCAGTGGAGACATACATTTTCTTTCATGCAGCTCTATGTTGGATCAGTTAAAAAAGTGGAGGTATACTTCAGCAAAAAAATTTAACAAATGTGTTCGCTGTGAGGGGTTCCATATCTCAAGCATTTTTCAAATCCCTACAAGTTGATTTTAACAGCATACTGGAATAAACTCACCAATGGCAGTCTGGAAGGTAGGAAAAAAAATTCTAATGTTTAGTGCTATAATAGTATGTTTTGGAAAATGGTTGTCAGTAACGTAACTTGTATACAGATTGTATATATTGGGCTCAAACATGCAAGCAATATAGTCCTTTAAACAAAAAAAATCCTTCACACCAACAAAAACAAGTCACAAACGAGTTACTAAAACAATCTTCAATAGCTTTATCCACTTCATGCTGGATTAAGACTATATTTTGCATTTACAACATAGATATCTCCACACTTGGCTTGAATACCGTCATCCAAAGCTTCTTCAGGACAACAATTAATGTACAAGGAATCATCCAATCAATTATCTATATGCACGAATCCTGTGCAGGGTATATGGAGCCTATCACAGATTTCACTGGACAAACAACGGGCTACACAAGGGAGAAGAAATCAGTCTATCCTGAAAGGCTCACACAGACACAGACGTAGGACCCTACTACTGTGAGGCAATATTGAGCCACCATGTTTGCACTGATAGGAATCTATAAACTTAAAATCAACCTCATACATATAGGTTGTCTGAATGTGTTAAATTACCTTCAGTTAGCTGAAATTCCATTTAAAACCAAATCAACAACAAAATAAAGTATTCATGAGTAAATGCAGCTGCCTACCAAATTAAACTATTTTCTGCTCATTCACGCTTCATAGTGAAACGTGAATGATAAATGAGCCGTATGTCAGGCCTCCTACAAATGAAAGACTTCAACTTTCACAATATCCAAAGTTGATCACAGTAACTGCAACTACACTAAAACATGTTAAGCATTATGAAAAACACTGTTCCCTGCTCAACAACTTCATTTAACCAACCTGGAAAAGCAAGTAAAATAAGAAATCATTCAGGAAGACAACACTTTGTATATTTGCATAAATTTAATGCCACCAAAAATAATTGAGTGCTACACATCTTAGAAGTTGTTTCAGTAAAGAAAAGATAAAATATTCAGACAAAGTTGATCAGAGAAAGGTTCCAGCTAAAGCTAATTAACATCTTTATAGTCACAAAGATCTGCAGACAAGCAATGCTAACATATGAATTTTCTAATTTGCTACAGCTAATCTGCCAAAAGCACAATGTAACCTTTAATAAATCTATAACCCTTTATGCAAAAAACAAGGACAAACTGTTACACAAAAATAATAATTTTCTAAATAATCTTTGGGTGGCCAAAAAAAAAAAAAANTGTTACGCAAAAAGAAAAAAAAAAAACAACTGTAAATCAGCAAAGTACAAACAAAATATTCTACATGGTTTTAATTAACATGATTACTGGATATAATTATAATTGGACTCCAATCATTTTCAATCATTAACAACAGATTGGGTAGAAAAATGTTCTTCCTAAAAGATGCATAGATTTCCATTTCTCTGTTCACTAATCTCTCACGTTTTCAACAGGAAAAGTTTGCTGGTGTCCGGACGCTTACGGCTTTCTGCGCCTGAGAGAAAGAAAAAAGAAAATGTACAAAGTATTAATGAGCTTATTTTAAAGTTTGTCATTTATAGACACAATCACACAAAGTTTGCTTTTTCCTGCTTACTTTTGGTAGCCCTGCCCTGAACTCGTCACCACTGGAACCTTTTGGGAGAAAAAAAACAAAAAACAAAAAAAAAAAAAAAANAAAAAAAAAAAAAAAAAGATTAGTTAACTGTAATTATTAAGTAATTTTAAATTCATAGAAAACTGCCAAAACGGTCTAATTATTTAAATCATTAATACCAGAAGACAGATAGAGGAATGCACAAATTACTTATAAATAATAATAAATAATACATAAGTAAAGGTCGCCACATGAAACCATTTGCTATTATGAGGTTGCCTAATCTGCAACAGGCTGCTCACCCTGTTTTCTGTGTCGTCTGCCGGACACGCTCGTTCTGCAGATCCTGATCTCCGCTTACGACTGAAACAGAAAATATCTTTGTCAGTCCTCAAACATATAAACACAATCTCAAAACATTTAAGAATTCCAAAGAACGCACAAACTTCATTCAAATCATAATAATACAATAATATTAACCCTTAAATGTATCACATGTCCAACTCATAGTCAGAACAAATATCCATTTTAAATTGCAATTTTTACATACTGCAGTACCACATCAAGCACTCAGGTGACTTTAGGCTGTTTTAGAATCAAGTTTTAATTTCAGGTTTGTCCGCATGGTTAAGTTATAAATATTGGTCTAATTGTGATTTGGTGTAGTTCAACAAGTCTGGTGAGCGGATTCAGTAAGGGAGAAAATGAGACACAAAGCAACATCTGAATGCACATGCAGCTTCTCTTTTCCTCATATCTCTTCATGAATCTGTGGCCAAGGCACACAGTGCGAGAAAGAAAGTTATGAATAGCATAACTTTAAAGATGTTTAACAGAGTAAGTGAGTAGGTTTAATAGTTAATTCTGATTTATTTTTTTTCCATAGTTTCCTGTTGTTATTTAAATGGACCTTTCATTTGTAATCAATTAAAAGATGCTTTTTAAAGCCATGTAATTCTTTAAAGCGCTTAGTCACGGTTAATATGTGTCATAAATTGAGATATTTCTCATAAACTGTCAAAGTTCTTCTTGCAAGAGTTCAAGGTAACCTTACCTAACCTAAATAAGTTTAAAATATAAATATTCTCAAAACTTTGAATTAGGGTTGGACATTTACAAAAACAGTAAGTCATCAAATAGTAATAATCATTATAACAGTATAAAACCTGTTTTGTTACAAATTGATATACAGTATAAACATGCGTAGCAGTAGTAATATCATTTTCTGCAGTATTTGGGCACGTACCTCAGTACAGTGGGGCACTCTTGTTTGAGCATCTCAATGTCAGTAAACTGGACGGCTTGTCCTCCGGCTCTGGTTTTGAAAACATCGCCCTGAGGAAACACACAAACTTCTATAAATGTCCAAAGGAAAACAGGAAGAATCACCCACGCAAACCTACTTAGCTGATTTTTGTAAAATGTACAACAGGATCCTTATGTCAAATCAAACAAAATATTACAAAGTCAAATTCATGCAAGAAATAAAATAATCTGAGGTCTCAAATTAAGGAATTGTAATTTTTTTTTTTTTACCTTGATTAGCCTGGTCTCAATCTCCCCATCGGAGGCAAGCTCTTGATGTCTAAGCACATACTTTTGGCATTTAGACAGAGCTTTTTCACTGGGGGTCGACACCTTGATTGCATTGGGTATGATTGGCTGCATGACAGTGTCTAGGTCCAAATTAGAAGGTGGTTTGTGGTCTACCCATTTCTCCCCACCAGCAGAGTGTGAGCGCCTGTGCGTGGGATGAACCGGCGGGGGTCTCTGATGATCCCAGTGCGANACCAGCAGAGTGTGAGCGCCTGTGCGTGGGATGAACCGGCGGGGGTCTCTGATGATCCCAGTGCGAGAAAGACAAACCAGGAAGTTATTCACATGTGACACGAGTCGGAATCAATTTAAGGTTGCTGGAGTTAGTAGTGAGGGTTGATGATTTGATGTTAGTTTGCACTGAAAATTCAGGTAGTACTGGAAAGCGTAGTGAAGACTCAGACTACATTCTGATCTTCCAGTAATACCTAAAATTTCATAAGGCATCTTAAGCGCCAACAGAGCAGCAGAATAAATTACTAATGAGAAATGGCATGTAAAGTGAAAAGGTAGCATGGAGACAGAACTGGCAAAGCGAGAGAGGTGTGCAATTTGTGGTTTTTAATCAGGTGAAATGTTTCAGAAAGCAAAGAGCCAGTGTTCACCTCTCAGTGTTCAAAATGATGCACTGCATTCTTTGGCACAATACTGATATTTATATAATAAAATGGAACACATCAAAGATTATTTTCCCCCAGGGAAATGGGAAAAGTGTTTCAGCAACATCATCTTGTGCTAAAATAATTAATTGGAACCACTGCTGTGTTTGTCCTGTCGTAATCACGCCTTTTCTAAATCAAATCATAGGATAGTCGTCCTTTCCCTCTTATTGTGCAGCATATGTATTGGTTGTCTATAAGCTACTGCATTTAGGATCTGCCACGTGACTATACATAAGCAACACATATTTTTCGTCTTACACGTTACATCAGGTGATCATGGAGTAATGATGGGGTCGTCATTTGCGGTGGGTATATAACCCTTTCTTTCACTACCTGGCTTTTTCTCTGATGAAGTCCTTTATGGCGGAAATGTTACTTAAATTAAGTGTTTGTGGAAGCCTATAAAACTCAGTGTGCAAATGGCCCTCGGCTGTCTAAGCATTTTGAGCCATAGCAGAGAACATATGAATGAATTATTATTCTGTTTTTTTCTGTTTAGATATCAAGATGCTGGGTCAATATCTGACTCAGCTATTAGTTGATGCTTTTATGGTACTCTGCGCGTGAAACATCACTCCTGTTACATCAATGGCTGCTTAAGATTGGCTCTGTGCGTTTTCTGGGAATTAAACTATAACATACAAAGACTAAACTCTGAATATCAGGCATGCTAAACTTAGACTTGCTACCAACGTGAGCTTTCTATCACTGCCTTTCCTGAGCCAGTTTGTGCTAGTATGGACACTTAGTAGTGCAAAACCTAGTGATGTCGGATAGACATATTAAAAATTATCATGAATACAGTATGAGTCAACTATCATGTGGTGATATTAAAATTAAAAAAAAAAAAAAAAAAAAAAAAAAAAGATATAGAAGTTGAGTTGCAAAAAAGCAACACTGGGGGCTGATGTGACAATGAATTTCCAGATAATGTTGTAGAGCTGCTGCTTGATGGTTCTGAAGAACCACACTTTACTGAGAGCATCATTAATGCCTTTTGAAAACCAGAAATCTTCTTAGCAAAAAGACATAAAGTGAGAAAGATCCTTGGCCAAATTTTTCATTATAGCAACTGGCACGACAAGAAAACTCCACCTAGACACACAAAAACCTCATCATCCAATACCAAATTACATGATTCAAACACGATAAAAGGCTCAAAATGTCCAACGATGCAGGTAAGAACTGATTAACTTTACAATGTCCGAGCCCTGAGATTGGAGGCATCTATTACACTCTGAGGGTGTTTTTTTTTTTNGTTTGTTTTATCTCTTGGATTTAAAAAAAAAAAATATCCTGCCAGGTTACAGTGGACCACTTTTGGGAACACCTGATTAAAAACCGTGTGCCATTTGTTTAAGTCCAGGTCAACAGAAATAAGCACTGCTACTTGTATTAACCAGTGCAGCGCTCTTTACACAAACAGGAGTTCCACTTTCATTTCCCATGAATAAACTCAAGTGAAAATATTAAATTCAGTAGCGACTTTTTAACACAGCTAGGTAAGCTGTAGTGTGTATTTATGCACTTTTAAGCAATGCAACTAATGTCTGTAAAGCTAAACAGATAATAACTCTTGATATGTAGAAAGCGGTTCAACAGCAGGCAGCAGAAAGCACAACAAGCACGTAGAACTATTCAGAGCACGTACTGTAAGGGATGTAGGTGTGGATGATTTACAAGCATGGCAGTCTGAATCTACTTGATGCATTTACAAACAGACGGACAGCTACTCACTACGGATGCATTTCTATCAAGGCAAAGCCTGAACTACAAGCATGTGCATGTCAGAGAACCAAGTTCATCACAACCGAAGCGAAAGATGCTAAAAGACATCTACAGGTTCGAACATACACTAACCCGTGTGCCTGACTCTAAGTCTAGCCCATTGACAAGAGTCGTAGCAGGAGTCTCGGTGTCTGGGGCCCAGCGCTGGCCTCTCCTGCGACCCACATTGCTGCTGTGACTTTGGCCAGGAGTCTGGCTCCTGTACTGGGGTGTTCCGAGATGCCTACCCTGGCTGCTTGGGCATACAGGAAGCCTCTGCTCCCATTCGGAGATGCAGGAGGCTACTGATGGGTAAGCTGAAGAAGGGGTGGAGGAAGGCGTGGGACACGAGTCTTGAACTGCCCTAACACTGGCTGGATTTTTGCGGGAAGGAGTTTGGCCGAAATCCTGAAAAGTGATGATGGAATGGGACCAAGCAGTGAGATTGTTAGGGGCGGGGACACAAATACACACTCAGAGGAACATGTTGAAGAGGCTGATGTATATGTTAAGCATGGTAATCATAGAATTCTTGAAGATGTCTTACAAAGTCATGCATGCAAAATTTTCTTTGTAATCACAGCATGAGAAAATGCACAATGATTGGTTAAATAACTCACAGGAAATGCTGATGGCGAGGCGGACCTCTTCTGGGGGCCGTTACGATCTCTATCCCTTGAAGGTCTCTCAGGTTTCTCTGGGCGCTGAGTGGAACAACTGCCACTGCTTTCTGTCACTATGGCCTTGAGCTGCTTTAACTTCTCATCCTTCACCCACAGCTTGTTCTGCATCTCTATCTGTTTGGCATTAACTCGCCTCTCCTAGTGAGAAAACATCACAAGGAAAACCTGTCATAAAATGTGATTTAATCTCTTTGTACATCAAATAAAATAATGCAAACATGTAGCAACTGTCTTATTGATTTTTGCAACTTATATTACATTCTGTACGAATGGAACATTACGTGTTCCAGATTTAAAAGAATTAAGAACAAGCAAGCTTGATACTCAATGGCTAAAGTAAAAAGTACATTTCCAAAAGCAGCAATAAACTTCTGATTAAATTTAATGTCTTTCATGGCCATAAAAATATGGACTGGACGATCTAATAAATCTTTTTTGTGTTTGTAACATATCACAGAACCTGGATTTTAGAAAATGACATGTCAGGTGAGAAATGATTCTGGAAGAAACATGACTGTGTAATACTTACAATAACATCAACAACTACTACTACTACTACTACTGCTGCTGCAGTATCAATTCAGACACCACAGCTGCCACTTACACACTCCTTCTCCCACTTGAGTTTGGTGTCGGTGACCATGCCCTGCATCCGCTGCTCCATGCGCCTCCTCTCTGACAGCTCCATGTGTAGCCTTTGCTCTCGAGTCTCCAGCTCCTGTTGAAGCGAGCGCTTCTCCTGCTCATACATGTCAGTTGTCTTCTGCAGGATATCTACCTGAAGAGTAAGGATTTTGTTAAAGGTCTGCCAAGTAAATTGACATAATATTACGAGGACGAGAGGAGAACATTCTAAGGACGCAGCACCTTGTATTCCAGAGTTTTGGATTTCTTCTCTAATCGTTCCATCTCTGCCCTCTGGTTGATGATGATCTTCTCTTTCTCGCTCAGCTTACTTTGCTGTTCTTTCATGTAGGCTTCGCTAGAACTGAATTGGCTGTCAAACTGCTGAAGCATGGACTTCAGTTTACTGGCTAAAGGAAAGAATACATTAAAGTAAGCACTTATCCATTTGTCTAGAGAAGGTTTTCAAAAACACTTTCAATGTCAAACAGCTTGATGGTTTCTCAAATGTTATAATTTTTACATCATGATTTTTAACTTAAAAAACAAAAACACAAAAGGCATAGACAAGACGTTAATCTCATAAATCCCCAGTTGTGGGTATTCTGTAACATTTAACGTCACAGGTGTCATGCAATGTAAATATATGAATTTAATGTGGGATCCCTGTCTAGAAATTGGGTCCGTACCAGTATGGTTCAACTGTTCAGTAAGCATTTGACGAATGTGATGCCTCCTTTCTAGAACTTCAATCAGACGGGGAATGGTCTGATCATCTGCAGGGTCCAGGAGTTCACATGGAGGCAGGGGCGGAAGGCTTTCAAGGAGCTGATGCAGCAGAACCGGGTCATCTATTGGACAACGATTCATGCAAAAGTCAGTGTAGGTTTAGTGACAAATAAAATGACTTCTGCATTTCCAAAATACATCCCTGCTGTATATGAATACACATGACATCTGCGCAAAAAGCTAACGGCGCAGATTAGAAAAGTCATTCACCACCATTGCTGGGGCCTCCTCGCTCCTCCAGCCGACGAGACAGGTCATCTCTGAAGGCCTGGTTTCGGTGTCTACGTCCTGCTGCGAGTGCACACATCGGACGGTCAACGGGCCGCGCCACTTCCACCTCCTGGGTCATCTCTGCAAAACGCATCACCAGCTGCAGAACACAAAGCGAAACACAATTAAATATTTGGTTTGGTTATTCCACAGTGTCCCAAAAAAAAAAAAAAAAAAAAAAAAAAAAAAGACAGCTCATTAGGGTGTAACTGTGCGAGTCAGTGGACAAGATTTTACATAAAAAGCACTCTGCAATACAAATCCTATCTCTTACTATAGTTTCTTCATAATCATCAGCTTTTGGGTTCACACAGACAACCATTCTGACTTTTCCTTCTCCGTCAAAATAGTTTTTGAACAGATGTGTCACCTTTGAGTCCCTGTATGGCACCATCTGGATTAAAAAAACAAACAAAAAAACAAAGTCTCGCTGAGGCTCCATCTATTGGGAAATAGCCACTTACACAAATATTATGACCACAAGGAGTACAATTATTGCTCTGTTGAGTAAAAAGGAAAAACTTTTTCTACTTGAAAAAAATGCCAACCTTGTTGGTTCCACACATTTGGTTCTCACGTAGGACTTCTATACACGTGCGCAGTGTCATTAACGACTGGTTAATGTTACCTGTGAGATGCAAATAACACATTACTAGAAACTGAGAAACCATTTTCTATGAGCAATTCTACACAATGACAGGGGTTCACAGTGGCTCTGAACTGACCGGCTTCACGGAGACGGCTACCCTCTGCTCTGGTTCTGCTGGTGCGTTCACTGCCCGCCAGGTNACCGGCTTCACGGAGACGGCTACCCTCTGCTCTGGTTCTGCTGGTGCGTTCACTGCCCGCCAGGTCAACCAGACACAGCTGGCTGACATTCACTTGGTTTTTATCCTGCAATCCAGCAACAGGCTGTTAGGATCAACAAGTTCTGGCTTGAATCATTTCCACCTGACATGAACATGTTTGTTGTGACAAAAAGCAACCAATTGAAAAATGTCATGAAGATTTCCCTGAAAAATATCGAGATACAGAGATACTACATACAGTATATCTGACATACAAATACAAATATTACAAAACGTACCTGTAGAATGTGGTCTCCATCTGCATCAAGTGGTGCCTGGGCCAGTTTCACTGTAAACACACTGTGGGAGCGACTGGATTCCCGATTGAGTTGAGTATCGGCTATCCTTCTTTTCTTTTGCCCTGGAGATGGTCCAGAGTTAATTTGTCATAATAATAACAACAACAATACCAACAGCAGTGATAATGTCAGGGAGGCCAAGTAATTTCTTCATAAGGAACATGGAGTCAAATCATTTTATGTTTTGGCCAATTATTCATGCTGATTGTATTGTTAAACAAACAAATGTGAAAAAAACAATTCCACTCCTGCTTCTAAAAGCTGTTCTGTTTGATATCTGAAATAACAATATTACATTATTGAGGTTCTATTACGCTTTGTATTTCACCAATAATGTATAACTAAGCCCATAGTCGTATTTGTAGATTCAGTGAAGTTGAAAATAAAGTTTTGTATTTAATTAAATCTATCAAAACAATAAAATTGAATCCAATCATGGTGAAAATTAAAGACTTCCTGATGCATCGAATTGTTCCCTAAATAACTGTAATCGAATGGAATCGCCATAGGGGCCAAAGATTTACGCCCCTAATAAGGAGAACTGCTATTATTGCCACTCACCCTTCCAAAAGACTTCAAAAGCTTCTTCTGTAGATTTCACCTCCACCTCTGTGCATCCAGCCACGTACATGTTGTGATTCTGATCTTCACGTAAAATCTTGGACTGAAGCGGTCTGGAACAGGTAAGTAAGAATGATTAACATATGGAAAATTCAAAAGCATTAGATTTGTGCAGTTTTAGTAAGACAAGAGAAAGCTGAAATGATATCAATGTTTCACGTTAGGCAGCTTTGGTGTTAAAGAATATGTCATCAACTAGAGCAGACGTACAAACAGACATACTGGTTTCATACACACAAGCTCAAGCCATTCGAGGACGCAATTGTCTCCACACATAACTGCAGGGTAGCAAATCAAAGACGACAACCTGCAACAACAGCCAGCAAAATGACACGGAGCTGGTGAGACTCTGTGTAGACTAAAAATAGGGTTTTGGATTAATGGGGATGGAAAGGCACTGATGACTGACGAGACACGTCAGCTACAGCCAGGTTACTACGGATCAACAGAGTAGTGTGTGATGTTTTCACGAGCCACATACATGAACTCATTGTTCCATACAGGTGTGCCTCCACCAAAGCACCTAATGAAAACATAGCATTTTAGAAAGTTCATCCTGTTAATGCAGAACTTCAAACCAACAAAAAGCATGACTCTGCGTGCTTATTCAGCACATACACGAGACACAGTCACTCAAACCAGTTGCAGGCGGTATGGAAACTACTTGCTTGCAAAACTACATAGCAAAAGATTACAAATACATGGTATCTTCTGCAATGCGTTCACCACCTGTAGATTTAATCACAGGGTGTGAAAAAAAAAAAACCTGCATGGAATTTCTAAATTGCAGTTTAGATTAAGACTGTGACTATGACAAGAATGCCGCGACAAACAATCTGGATACAGCAACGCTTTGTTCCAACATAAGACTGTATTTCAAAAACCTTACAGGACTGCAAATTTCTGTCTCTTACTTTGGTCTGATGGGGTCAAACGGAGCATCTTCGAGGAGATCATAGATGTAGTTGTTGTAGATCTCGATGTAGGACACAAAAACGCTGTAACAACAATCATCATCCACATTCTCCAGTTTACATGCCTCCTCTGGGCTGATCATGTCTGCAAACTCGGGGTCAGCCTTCTGCCTGGAAAGGAGATTCAAAAGACCGAGAAAAATATTTAATGAATGACTTCAATTTCAATTCCCTCTAATTTTAACACTACTTGCAAGTTTAGAAATAAAAAAAAAGTGATGTGCATGGCTCGTAAATACCTGGAAGAGGGTGTTTTGGGAATGACCGGCTGACTGTCTCTTTTTTGCCTCTCCANGTAAATACCTGGAAGAGGGTGTTTTGGGAATGACCGGCTGACTGTCTCTTTTTTGCCTCTCCAGAAGAGCATCAACTTGATTCTGGATCTCCATCCCATTTTTATCGTCCGGTTTAAACACCTGACGAATATTAAAAACACTTAAAGTCTGGCCCCAACGTAACCCACATAAAATACAAATGACTGAAATCTTACAAATCTCTTGGCTTGATAGGGGCCAATGCTGTTGAAAAGCATGTCTAAGGAACGAGGGAGAAGTCCGCCATCCCCAGGTGAGCCAGTCATGGTGTAGGTCTTCCCACTTCCAGTCACACCATATGTAAACAGCAGACCTGTGAACAGGAACGTGAACCTGTAAGCTTCTCTGATGCTTTAAACTGGGAAAAAAGCTATGCAAACACCTATTCAGTGAATTTTAATAATACACCTTTCTTTCCACTAAAGATTAAATAAAAGTGCAAATTTGAACATGTGACTTATTTATATTGGCGCCTAAAAAAGTGGTAAAATAAAGAAAGTGTACTTACCTTTATTTAATGACGTAGCGTCTTAAACAAGCCAAATATTAAACGGAGACAGATAATGATACTAACCAATGTTTAAATACTATTGGATGCACAGTTAGTCAAGCAACGAGTTTGTGGAAAGCTAATAGACATGGCTCAATGAATCATGAAGTCAATTGTTTCTCACTAATCCAACTGGTAAAAGTCATCTGAACTAAAAATGGCATAACCCTGTCTAATGATAACGATTTAGCTCTACATGACAAAAACTCAAATATTTTAAATGAAATATGGAAAATATGAATAAAGACATAAATGTTTGCATTAGGGAGATAGAGTAATTTCAGAAAATTACTTAAAGTGATACATAAGCACATCGTAACAATTATAGTGCACAGAAACTTACCATTCTTACAACGAATGAGGTCCTCTATAAGCGGTTTGGCAACATCTTCAAACAGTTCCACTTGAGTGGTATTAATACCAAAGACTTTTTTGAAAGAGTACTGTGTCTAAAGGATAAATAAAGAAAGATGACACATGAATGTATTTACTGTAGCCTGCTTCTGATGTTACAGAAACAGTAGGGCTCTGAATAAAACGGGAAAAAAAAAAAAAAATCCATACATATCGTTGATTCTCAATAAAACTTTTATGGTCATCTGACCGAACAAACTACCAGTAAGTACAGGGCAAAAAGCTGACTTCTGTCAGTGTCCGACTTTTTTCATGTTTTCTGCTTGGTCAGATGATGTCTCTCAAGACAGCTGAGACTCTTCATGTCACAAAAGAGATCAAATTTAAGATGCTTCTTTGCCAAATTTCTTTGAGGGCCAATTGGTTTTAGATGCCCAGAAAAACTATCATTCAGAAAGAGCCGCAAAACATTTACCTCTTTGTAGTCCCCGTTTCGATTAGCTTTTAGGCCATCAGGAGCATGCAGCTGTATCATAGAGTTGCTGATCATCTCAACACAACATTCTTTATCTTCTGCTCCGAGTGGACGTATACGGCAGTATACCTAGACACAGAAAATTGAGCAGATTGTGAATGAGGATTCTGGCCACTTTCAAGGGCAAATCTGCCATAAATAATGTGGCCACAATTCTGCACACATGCATGGATGTTTTCCATTGGACTCTTCATTGGAGCACCTCACAGCATTTTATTAGGACCTTTTTTGTTAATACTAAATCATTTGAGCACTTTTAAAATAATCTTGTAGGTCCATGGTGTCATTGTTGTGGTATGTATTTTTTCACTAATGCTACGATTTCTTTTTTAAATTGCCCATTTCCAAACCTACAGCTGTTGAAGAGAGAGGGGGAGAGATTCATTTACTGAGATTGTGAGACATTTTTTGATTCATCGCTGAAGATTTATAGTATATTAAAATAAAACTCTTTTAAATATAATATTTTAAAGACTCTAAAAACTCACTGATTTAGTCACTAATTTATAAGGAACAAGAATAATTTAAACACAGTTCAGGGTAATTATTTCTTTACTTGGTCGGAACCCTTTTGCTACCGCAGTGTGACTGTGTATTCCTATGAGCGTGAAGTAAAAGTAGTTATAAACTGTGATCACTTACTCCAACAGGATCTCTTTCAATGTTGTTTGCTTTCTTTGGACCAGGCCTCCGAGGAGTCTTACCTTTTCTGCAAATAAAGTCATACAGAGGTTGTTAGTTACTGTTACAAAATCTTATGACATGGTTAAACTAATGGATAAACCTGAGATTAACAAAATGTATTATTCCGCGAACGTAATCTTACTTGATGGTTAACGTTATGTTGCTAACGTTGTGGCTAAACACTTTTAACAGTGACGGTTAATAAAGAGAGAGAGAACTTAAACTTATATTCTCGCTACATTATTATATCCATGGCCGCTGTTTTTGTCGTTTTACGAGAAAAATTAACACGAACAGGATTACAATAAAGCTAAAGTAGCTAGTCAAGCGCTAGCCTGCTAGCACAATCTGCTGTGATAATATCACTATCCCGATTATTACTCCCGTGGCGAACAAATGATGATATTTAGCTTCCCAGTTCAGGTATGTTTAATTAGACAGTGTAGTCGTACACAATTATGTAGTTATTTGAATAAAATAAATGGCTATACTCACCCTGGTCTCTGCATTGTTTCTGTTTTCAGACTCACTTCTCACAGAGCGCCTCCTCAATTTCAAAATTTACCTCTTCTGAAACGTTACTGTAGTTTGGTATTTTAACCAATCACAATGCAAAAACCGGCGGAAGTCCCGCCTTCTATGGCCAGCCCTGAGATCATTGGTTCTCTATCAGATCAATCAGCCAGAAGCGCTAAGAAAACATTTACTTTGAAAGATCAGAAAATACAATTTTTTAAAGAAAGAAAGAAAGAAAGAATTTTTAAAAGTAGTTCTATTATAAATGATGTAATGATGATGTATTTCCTTGTGATGCTATAATAGCCACTTACACGTGTTTGTCTATAACCATTGTTCCATATTTCCTCCCTCTCCAGATTTTTAACACATTTAAAGCACCATACCAATCATTTTGCATGTTTGAGCCTAATATATTCCATTTTTATTGGCGTAACAGTACTGACAATCATTTCCCAAAGCATACTACTGGAATGGTGAATTAAATTTTTTTTTTTTTCATTTTACATTTGTTTCATGTTACATTTTCTTCAGAAAATGTAACATCTTCAGAAAATGTAACATGTTTAGAGGTTATTTTATTTATATTATTTGGTAAATTCCACACCCACAATCCCTTCATAGCAAATGCAAACACACAATTAATTTACATTGTAAATTAGTTAAAGAAAATTTAACATGTATAATGTATTCCTTTTTATCTTATTTATCCATTTTTTTTTTGTGCATACTGTCTTGCGTACTTGTGCATTCATATTATCTCAGTTCAACAAACACATAATAATTACTGAATGTGTGACCACAAAAAGACTTGTTACATAACTGGAAGGGCAGGATAGATCAGTCATGGCTTCATATATGTTTGGAGACTATATGCCTGAAACTGCATTCAGCCTTTCTGAACTGTATAACAAAGAATTAAATTGAATAAAGAATGAAATAGGCACACTTAGTACACTGTTTATTTGGGAAAAAAAAAATCACAATAAATAACATTGTACTTAAATACTTTTAGTTTTTTATGTCAGGTATATTGTGACAATGCCACATACTGTAGGTCTAAATGTTTACTCTGTATAAAATATTCTCCATGAATATGAACTGACTTTATAAATTATTAATTTAAAATGAGTGCATTGATTTGAGGTCATTAAATACACTTTAAGAAACTGCCTCTTAGTAAGGCTGCTCCATTGCAGACTGTCAAACTCATACATATTTTATTTTTATTGTTACAATAAAAGCTGTCTTGTGTTTTCATGTTTTCTGTGCTTTATAAACACCCTACTTTTACTTCCTTCTATTCCCATGACAGCATAAAAATCCATTAGAAAACAAATATAAATATGTGAATACAGAAAAAAAGTTCAGTGAAACAATTTACAAATTAAATTAACATTTTCTATTTAAAGTCCCCTCATACCCCACATGTGTGGAAATCAGAGAAATTAGCTAAATTAATAAAAAAAAAAAAAAAAAAAAAATATCTTGTTATATAGATGTACAACAGCATAAAGTGACTAATGCTAGTACCTTTGCAGCTTTTTCTAGGCACGAGTTTCCTGAGAAATTACTTGATTCTTCACTCATTAATGGTGACTGTACATTTCCTTGAAATTTCATTTTAAGTTTATGCAGCTTATGCCCTTATTTTGAGTTGACCCACATTTAACAGCAGTCACTGCAGAGAGAACTGGTTTAGCTGTAGAAAGCAAAGAGTCACATATAATATGATTTTATTCCTCTAGCTGATTTTTTTTTTTTTTTTTNTTTTTTTTTTTTTTTTTGTCAGTTTTGGGGCTGAGGAGAAAACTGTCATACCTGAGTCATTTTCTGCACACATTTAGAACAGCAGCAGCAGTGGGCCTCTTGTGAGTGTACACTACCACTCAGAATTCACTTAAAAAATTATTACACCTAGCTCAGAAGATTATTGAAATCTTGGATAATTCCCCCTTTTCTCAAGTCTCTGTGTATTGCTACCATTTTGGACTCTGAACTTTGATTTATGCAGCAGCAGCTACAGGCCTTCTTGGCTCAGGCTGTCTTTAGATCTTGTCTGTGCTTCCTTTCTGGGAAGACAGAAGATGAAAAAAGAGGTAGACTGAAGAAGATGATGATGCCCAGATTCACCACCACACAAAGCAGTGCTGCGCCCACCGAGTTAATGAAGGTGATGGGAATGGAGTGTGTTAGGAGCCAGTGGCGTCGCGTTGCCATGTCCTGCTCGATCGCCTTCATCTGGAAGCGTGTTCCCAGGATGGCGCACACATGGAACAGCTGGTGACTGTGACCTGCAGAGGGAGCAGTCGTGTTGAGTTTGGGCTTAGAACACACAGTGACAAATCACAATGGAAAGATGAAAGTTAAACATTCACACTCAAATTATTTCAACAGAACACAAAAGTCTAGATCTGGTTAAATGTGGTTATGCATTATACAACTATTTCACAATGTTTTGCACGGATGAGAATACACTTCATGTCAGTTTTGGTCTGAGGAAAAGAGAACATGGAGAAACTGTTTTTATACTTGCCTTTCATGCATTATTTTCATGCTTCTGTAAAGACTCCAGCATGTTCATATCACACATATTTACGGTCTATGAGCACATTCAAATCATCATCAATGTCATTTTTCTGTTGCTGTAATAACACTTGTGAGAAAAGACTACTTCAGTAAACAAACCTGAACTTAAAGTCAATAATCATCAACGGTTAGCATCAAAATTAACTTTACATACTGTGTAAAACTTACTTAAAGGTAGATTTTAGGTGCTTTACAAAAATTTCAGCTTTGTTAAACTTTTTATAATGTATCACATAAAAACAAGAGCTCATTTGTTACAACAGATATTGCTTTTTTTTTTTTTTAATTTATTCTTAAAAAAATCATATTTTTTTATTATGCATTACAGGTAATAGCAATCAAACTGAAATGAGATTAGAAAAATAAATTAAATTAACACAAGTAACACACAGTTTCACTGATATTACCTGGAACACACAATGTTTAAAACCATAATATTTAAAAATAAATAAAAACTGAGTTGCCTGTTTTCCCACATGAACGCTGCTGAATATTCATGATCAGGAAGATATAAAGACAAAGAATATTTATGATATAGATAAGGTAATGGCTGAATATACATAGAAACAATAGAAATAATGGACCAAAATCAAAACACAAAAATTGGTCTATATAATTTTAATTCTGAAAATACTGACTAAGCTTGTTTATGTTTCAGTCTCGTGAAAGCACAGCCCAAACTGTGCACAGCCAGAGTGTGTTTGGCTCTTTACTGTCATGACAACAATGAATAAGTGAGTTATGCAGATCAGCCTTACCTATGTAGTCAAAGCTGCCAGGGGCCAGGCGTTCAGGTAAGTGTGTGGCAAACAGAAAGCCTGTCAGGAAAGCCAGAGAAATGTGGTTGTAGTGGAGAATGTTGGTAGAGCTGTCTGTGCACCCTTCCCCTGCACATAGGAACACCTAGAAGTACACACATACACACACACACACACATACAGCACAGACTTAACAGATGACAGTAACATCACCATTATTCACAAAACAGGAAACTACTTTCATCACTTTCACATTTCTTAACGAGGCTTAACGTCATTTACAATCTGTCAGTAGAGCTCCTGGTTGGCCTGCAATATAAAAACTGTGTTGACTCTGACGTGTGAATGTGTATAATTTTATGAAGCAGGACTTTGTCCAAAAAACAATATCTACAATATCTCTGAGTAGCAAAACATTTCTGTATAAACCAAGATAAAAAATTGTCCTCATGTATTAGGAGCATATCGATGATTTTGCATGTTTGAGCCCAATAAGAACTACCCACATTGCATGACTGACAACCATTTTCCAAAACATAAAACTGTATTTTAGGTTTTGTGTTACTTTGCCAAATCCCCTAATCTTTCAAAATCAACAATCACGACTGTAGAAGGCATGGTCATTTTAATTTCTCTATTAAAATGGTCTTCTACTGACAGAGACATATATTTTCTTCCGTGTAGCTCTGTATTGGATTGGTTAAATTAAGTGACTTCAACAAAAAAAAAAAAAAAAAAAAAAATGTAACATGTCATGTTTGCTGTGATGGATTACTTATCTCAGGCATGTTTCAAGTCTCTACAAGTTGCTTTTTCTAACAAACTTCAATGAACTGAAACCAATGGCAGGAAAAACAACTCTGAAATTTACCATTCCTATAGTATGTTTTGGAAAATGGCTGGCAGTAATGTAAGGCTGGGCACGACTTGGGCTCAAACATGCAAAATCACCAGTATGCTCTTTTAAGTTAGAACATAAATACACTCAAAACGCCCTGAAATAGACATTCTGAATAATTTATTAGAGTTGTTTGAGCCCCATATTGATTGGCTGAACCCAGCTGTATTGTGTTTTAAATGGTAAACGTACTGCATTTACTCTATATAATGCTTTTTAAACTGAGTAGGACATCACCAGGAGCAATTGGGGGGGTCAGTGTCTTGCTCAAGGAGACTTTGAAACACTGTTAGGAGGAGTAAGAAATCAGACTATCAGACCTGCATCATTGGACATCCCGCTCTACCACCTACCTGAGCTGCTGTTGCTTCAAACCTTGTAAATGTTGGGATAATTTTACATTACTTTTATGTGGCACAGTCTCACTGAAGCCATTGAAAGTCAGTCAACAAGACTCTTTTCATCTGCAGCTCCATGTTTGGTAGTTTATTTCCAGATTAAGGGCTTAAGTAAGATTTGTTGATGTTAAAGGAAGGAACACTGTCTTTGTCCTGTTGCCCTTTTAAGCATTGAGAGTATAAAGACAAAAATCATTCATGTGTCCCCAGCAGATTACACCAATTCTTTAATATCTACTACATATGACTTGCATGATCCAAAGGAAGAAAACTGATCCTTTAGCAGTAACCCTTTTGTGTTTGTTTGTGGCCACAGTATTGTGAAACAGCCATGAATAGTCCTGCATATGTCTACACATACCATTCTGCAGCTACTATGGAAACAAAACAAGAAGCGCTTGTCCCAGTTTGTTAAAGACAGGCCATCATTCATGTGTCTTAATCACTTAAAAAATCTAACATGTTTTAACATTTGGAATGATGCTTGTCATGAACTATTATGCAATGTTCTGTACAAATTAACGTACAGCACGTACAGAGTGTAGCAGGAAGCACTGAAGTCAGTGATCTACAAAGGAGAAATAAATTATTTTGATGTTTAATTATTCACCATTTAGCAGAAACATTATTCCAGTTATTATAGTTTTGTGTTTTAAAATGAGTTCCAACATACTGAATATTATCTGTGACACGCAGAAAAGAGTGATGTTTCTCTTGGACCTTTCAGGCTTCAAACCCATAATATAATTAATAATACATTTCTATGCCTTATCTGTCTATCTATCTATCTATCTATTTATCTATCTATCTATCTATGTGTGTATATATCCATATATATCTATGTGTCTATACAGACAGATACTGTGTCTGTGTATATACAGTATGTATGTATGTATGTATATATATGTAGACACACACATGCATGCGCACGCACGCACGCACGCACGCACACACACACATACACACACACACACACACACACATACACAAAACAATTGGCCCTACCTACCCTGTAGAACAGAGGAATGCTGTCAAACAGGTAGGGGTAGGCGAAAGCAATAACACGCAGAAGTTTGCTGAACTTTGGACTCTGGCATTCAGGGAATCTGGAATTTAAAAAAAGAGACTATATTCGTATACATGAGACTTCCTAACAACATTATGATGCAGCAGTAGACAAAGCAATGCGGCAAGTTGTTTTATGTAACAAGAAACTGTACTTCCTTTTATTGATAATGTATTAATGGTATAGGAAAATAAAATTATAACACACTAAATCCATTATTTTTCAATATTTACAGTATTATAGGAATTAAATGCTAATTTTAAATTAACATGTCATGTTATGAAAGTGCTCTACATCTAGCACTGTATGCAAACAGAAATATGCTGACATGTCAACAAATACAGGTCTTGGAATTTAAACCAATGAGCTTAAAACCAAATTTCTTTTAGCTAAATCTGATGGGGCCAAATTCAGGCAACTGAACAGCACAGAGCTTTTCCATCTATGATTCAAGATCTATTTAATCTAATGCGGAAACTCTTCTTTTGACAGTTCGAGTTTTGAGAGGAATACGAATGATTCTGAGAAATTCTCATACTCAACCTTTAAACACTCGTTTCTGCAGTTTTTATCAGACAAGAACATTTTATGCATCTTTAATTTTCTTGAAATCAAAGTGAGTCAGGATGCTACAGAACATGTTTCGCCGCTCTTTCAGCTTCTACAACCTGCCCAGCAGAAACTACACCCAACATCTAATCATTGTTTAGGGTTGGTCTCTTTTGACAGAAAAAAACATCCAATGCCCAACGAGTTACTCCATTGTATTTTCAACTGTCACTCAACAATGTCTACTGACTGAAATCTATCTGAACATATTTGCATACGTTTTAAATAAAATAAAAATAAAATACATTTTTACAAGATTAAGGACAATGAACATAATGTCAGGCATTAAAAAATGAAGAGATGTGAAAAGTGACAGAGAGGAAGAGCAGATAAACAGCAAATATATATATATTCTCTTTACCTTTTCACAGTGTCATGATTACATTGTAGATATGGTAAGCCAAGCCTGAGAGAAAAGATGAATGAAAGAACAATAATTAGGAGGCTCAAGCCAATATTAGTCCAGTACATCAAGGAGAAACAGCATTTATAATGTGATAATGGCTGTACACTGACACTATATTCTTTAGATTAACTGGCAGAGTGTTCATCTAATCTGCTAGCAGACATTTTTTATTCTAATTTCACTACATTGATTGAATCTTTCAGATTTTATAAAAACCACACAAACCATTGTACTTTTTTTTTTTTTTAAACAACCAGAGTTTGCAGGATTAATGTTACACTTGTCCCTTATTTACAAGTGAAACAGTGATGTGACAGATAAAAACAACTGAGAAAAGTCAGGAATAAAAACAAAGTAAAACAGAGACCAACATGAGTCAAACATGCATGGAATGAAAAGAACATTTGAAGACAAATGAAGAAACAGGTTCACATATGATGGTATGTAACATCTCTTAGAAACAAAAAAAGACCCAAGAAAGGACAAATTTGACAGTGTTTTTGGATAATTCACTCATTTAGCTCTCAAAGTGATTGCTGTTAACCCATTTGTAACTGATACACATTTGGAATGTTATCCTGCTATTACTATATCTTAGGCTCTTATTCTTTGTTCAAGTTTTATTTTTAACTTCACTGTTTTCTGGCTTTGGCATTGTGATTTCAATGGGTTTTCCTTTGAAATACGGTAAGTTCACAATAAAAATAAAAATAAGAGTTACTGGTCTTCATATCAATTTAACTGTGTCACATACCTTGAGTAGCAGGACAGACCGGTGCAGACGATGGTGTTGAGCACAGCGATGGGGATGTAGCACTGGTGGAAGATGCTGTTCACCCACTTGTCAGGGAAAATGTAAGCTGAATAGGTCATTGCTGATCCTGCAGCACAGAAACATCCACAGTATGAAATTACAACTTCTCTGTCTGCATGAGTCAAAATAGTGTGGTCATCTGACTGATCCTGCAGGAAAGTAAATGGTCAAATATTACAATTACAATATTACAATTTTCTTTAATTCTACAGTGTAATATAACAAAGTTTGTGCTGAACTTTGCCAACATGTCAAAACTTGAGATTGATGCCTGTAGACATGCATCCAGTAAGATGAACCCAAGGTATCAAGCTACTCTGAAAGCTTTGTTTTCTATTCGTCCTTTACTTCTGTAACATGTTTACATCAACATGTGACATATTAGAATTTACCATATATACTCGACTATAAGCCGACCCCGATTTTGACCTGCAAATTTAGATTTTTAAAGAAACCCGCATATAAGCCGACCCCCGATGTTGTTCCATCAATTTTGTTTGTTTAGGAAATTACCTGTTTTTTTCTGAGAATTGTCATAGTATTCCTGTAATTTTCTGAAAATAATCTATGTACCAGTACCGGTAAATTACCGTAAGTGACATTAGCTAACATTAAGTTTTCCGGACACCTCTTCCTTATCTGAATCGCACTGATGAAGGTAAGGAAAGCTGTACAAATGAGCTATAATTATCATAGCGCTTATTTAGGTGTGTAATTATGGTGAGGTTTTTTTTTTTTTTTTTTTTTTNAATCTCACCCATTATGTGTTTTCAGTAATTATCCTGTACCTGAGTCGATGCGGGCCTGTCTATGTGCAGGACATTCCTCAATAAGGAGATATGGAATTCCCTCAGCCGCCCCCCCTGATGTTGTTCCATCAATTTATTTGTTTAGCAAATTACCTGTTTTTCTGGGTATTGTCATAGTATTCCTCTGATTGTCTGAAAATACTCCACGTACCGGTAAACATGATATTTATGTCAGCAGCTGATTACCGTAACTGACGGATCATGGCTTACTGGCCACTGCAAAATGTGCTGATAAGATGTTTAGTCAGTAAATACATCATTCTAAGGTCTGATTTAAACTATTTTACATGGGTAGTGGTAATGGGTGGTATTTCCACCCCTGGAAATTTCATTGTCTGGGATCCAGTTTGAATTACTCGTGTATAAGCCAACCTCCCGATTTGTGTTGTGAAATTTGGTAAAAAAAAAAAAAAAAAANAAAAAAAAAAAAAAAAAAACAACTCGGCTGATACTCGAATATATAAGGTACCTGCCTACCCACATGTTTAGACACGCCCACCAACTACAAGGCTAGCATCCACCTCTGTGGGTACTACAGCTCAGGTTGAAGCAGTTGGCTAATCAGAACAGAGTGGGCTTTTTGGAAAGAGACAGTACCGAAATAGGCCTGTTGCCACTCTGCTTCAGCTGGGTAGATTAGAAATGGATCTGCTTTCTTTTTGCACATTAAAGGATTGCAAAGATATAGTATAATAGCATAATAGTATACAGTAATACATCCCTTTTAATGAACCTTAGAGAGGTGATGCATCATGTTACTGCTTGTGTCCGGTTTGGAGTAATTCATAAAACACAGTGCCAGTTTTAACTAGGAAAGCTTATAATATGTCACTTTTAAGAATGTAAAATTTATTTTATTAGTGTGGCAGGCATTCGGCACTTTGGTCTGGGCTTTAATATGTTATAAAATGGAAATCCAGAATGTTTGAAGCAATTCTTGACTCTCTTAGAATGAACTAAATAGCTTGAGAAAATTCCAAAAATGTCCACCTGGTTTAGACGTGCAAGATGTCCAAGAATATTTTTTTAAGACTACTGGGTGATGACAAACCTCATACACTTACCCAAGCTGTAGAAACTCAGGGCGCCATAGTCAAAAAAGAAGCAGATGTGGCGTGCCCGAGCTGACATGGTGCTGAAGGTGTGAGCACAGCTGGATGCCAGCGGATAAATGCAGCAGGAGAGGAGGAAGACGACCAGAGGCCAGGTGAAGGAGTCCTGCCATGCTGTCTGCATCAGCACCACCGTCATTAATTTCCACAGGAAGTACCTGTCAGGAGACAAAAGTGGGTACGTTCAGTATCTTGGACTTTTAAAAATTCATCACACAGCAAGCTAAATACATTTAATCCCATCAGAATCCAAAAGTCCACTTGGCAACATATAAATGTTAATGAATGTGCAGTTTAATTTAACAATTTGATGTGTGTCTATTCATTTGTCTGCATCATCTGTACAAATGATTTAATCTTTGGTTTGCTTTGTGTATAGTGGCTATAGTTTTCTCGTCTCAGTGCACCTCATTAACAAATCAGTTGTATTTGTGTTTTCCCGTCACTGAGCATTTTCCTAATTGTGGGAACTCATATGAAAGCCTCAAGCTGAGATCTGCTCATTAGCAGCTGGCCGGTCGCTCGACTCTGAGCCTCATGACGCCCACACCCATGTGCCCTTATCTACAGTATGCACAAACAAATACACACCCACACCCACACACACACACACACACACACACATGCATACACACATACAAAATCTCTTCTCCCTGGGCCATGCAGTCAAAGCAACTAGCATCTCAGCTGGGAGGAAGTGCAGCTTGGCTAGTGGGAGCAGTAACCATTGCAGAGATGGTAAACCCCACATAAAACCTATTCACACTGACAAAATGTGTACTGTTCCTTTAACCTCTACCATAGAAATGGAAAAGATCTGCTAAAACTGTCAGTTGTTTTGTCCCTTTATATGCTTGCATACTGTGTGTTATGTATTTTCATGCAGCTTCTGACTAGTTTATATTTATTTATGTGAGTTTTCCTGCAGCATGTGTGTAACATGTAAAAATGCATTTGTTTACACCATTCATCCACCCTTTGTCTCTCTCCTTTAATATTTTTCTTTGCCTGTTCTTTGCATTTAGCCTGAATAAAACACTCTCTCTGCCCTGTTTGTACCGAAAACTGTTGCTTTCCTGAGTTCTTTCATATAGCAAAACTTGTAAACTTGTGTAAATAAAAAAAGGTTAAATCAAGGATAAATAAACTCGTCATGCACGCAGGATTGTTGCGTTGACAGCGGCTTTGTGACACTGCAGGAGGTCTGTGGAACTTGTAAGCACAGTTTCTGGCAAACTGTCTCTATACACACCTCAAAGCTCACATTACCAAAATCATGTCTGACATACAGTATAAGTCAGTGGTTCTATTGTAGTATAGAAAAAATCTGGTTTCCTGGTAAATATCTAAAAAGAGGCGGGCTGGCAAAGTAAACATGAGCGTGTGTTCCCCTGACAGATAATATGAATATTAAGTCATCAGATACTATAATGCTCTACTAGACGTATATGTGGTTTAGCATATTAAGATGTGCCAAGTATGTGTCAAACCTGATATAAGAAATCCTCAACTACTATTATGAATTTAAAGGCCATACCAGCGATTTTGTATAAGGCCAAGAAAGACCACACACATGCATGTTATGTCACTGACAATTCTGAAACATAAAACAGTATTTTTTTTTTTTTTTTTTNTTTTTTTTTTTTTTTTTTTGCCAAATCCCCTAATCTTTCAAAATCAAATGTTTAGGTGATACACCCACCTTAAAATTCAATGGTTCTCCTGCTAATACCTACATTTGAATGTAGAAGGCACAGTCATTTTAATTTCTCAGTAAAATCCGTCTTCTCCTGGGACTATATTTCCTGGTGGAGACATATATTGTCTTCCATGCAGCTCCATGTTGGAGCAGTTAAATAAAGTTATCGGTACTTCAACAAACAAATTTAGATGTGATGGATTACTTATCTCAATCGAGCTTCAAGTCTCTAAAAGTTATTTTTTATCGTGTACTGGAATGAACTGAAACTAATGGCAGTCTGGAAGGTTGGAAAAACAATTCTAATATTTACAGCTCCAGTAGTATACTGTAGTTTGGGGAGTGGTTGTCAGTAATGTAACTTGTGTATGAGGGTTGTATAAATTGAAGCTCAGCCATGCTAAACCACCACTATAGTCCTTTAAGTCAAGGCCAATTACTGACCTACAAGATTTGCTTACAGGATTCCCTTCATGTCGGGTCAGGGCAAAGCTGAAAACTCCCCCACTCTGCTGTGAAAATCTAATACTCTATAATATGACAAGACATGGAAGAATGAACTTTAACATGTTAACAATGCTGATAAAAACACATTTTGCCTTAATTTTGGTGGGTTAGGTAATAATCCATTTCCTCACTGAGTACTTAAAGACTGCCTGGCTGCTGTAACAGTCAATGAAATTAAAACAGATAAGACGGCATTCAAGTCAACTAAGTGGACTTGCTATTTCTATTTCTAAGAAAGGTTGACTCTCCAAATTTGTTCAGATGTGATGCATGTTGTTAAGCTGTTCTGCTGTTGTGTTAAAGCAGGTATGTCAGCTGTACCAGGTAGGCAGGAAGTGGGTCCAGATGTTTAGTGTCTCATTGGTGAGCTGGAAGAGGCTGAGGATGCAGTCAGTGGCTGAGCTGCGGGGGTGACGGTAGCCAGAGATGATGCTGTCCTCATGAAACACCTGGAGAAGAAACGCTGGTTAGGAATATTATTTTTATTTCTTTTTTCCTCCTTTTGTGCAGACAGAACAAGTGGTCGCTATCTAAGGAAAAAAAAAATCCTTGCAATATGTATTCTGAACGGTAGATGAAATAAGAGTCAGTTATAATTTCTAATCAAATTCATTCTTACATTAATTCTTACATTAATTCTTACATCATTTAATACAGACTAAACTTAATACATTTCATTAATTAATTACATTAATTAGCAGGTCATTTAATACAGACTAAAACAGACTTTAGAAAGCATCTCCATGTACATTATTAATGTTTTGTCATTACAGTATACTCATTACATTAATATCTGTACACAGCTGGAAAAATAGGCTGATATTGTCCATGACGATAAGCTAATAAACACACATTGCTGATATTTCTTTGTATAAATTTAGCTCATATACATGGTCAAAAAAATAAGGATTGTTATGTGTTAAAATGCCAAAAAAAAAAAAAAAAAAAAAAAAAAAAAGTCACTTGCATCATTTTGTGGTAAGTTAACTTTAGTGGTAAACGTGCACTGCGCTGATGGAACTGAGTGTTATCACTTTTTAAGCCATAATATGTGATTTAAAGAAGGCAAAAGTGTAAAGATAACTTCTCTAATACAACATTGTCTTTTTTTTTTTTTTAATTTTCTTGCCATAATCCACTGTTTTGAATGTCTCCGGTGTTTCGTGTCAGGCAAACAGCGAAGGTGAAGACTTACTTTGGGCACCTGGTTGATGGTGAAGATTCGTGGTAGTTTGATGAGGCTCAGCATGACTCCGACAAGGTGCTGCTGCTGTCTGGACTGAGCACCTAATGAGTGTGCCTCTGCCTTTATAAGGTTTGTGTTGCCATACCGGCCTGAAGGTCTCTCCCCTTCCTCTCCTCCCAAACCAAACCCAGCGAGAATATCCAGTGTACCTGTGCCACACCTCCTCCTCCTCCTCCTCCCCCTTTTTCTGGAGGTGGAGGGGAATNCACACACACACACACACACACACACACACACACACACACACACACACACACACGGTTGCTTGGCCACAATAAATCACTGTCACTAAAGACTTTGATATGAAGGAATGCATTTTTTTTCACGAGTCCAATCATCATAGATTTTGCATTGATCAAAGGACTGTTGCTTTCTGCTCTTTTTCTGGTTACATAATCCTGTCAGTAAGAGATGACAGTCCAGCCAATAAGGCAGGTGACCAAGTAAAATCACCCTCCCCAGAAAAAAAAACAAAACAAAACAGCTGTGATTGACATGAATGGTCGGTAACCGTGGCTAATAGTTTTAGCCTCTTTAGCCATTTTTCCTTTCTGAAGCTCACAATAAGCACAGCAGGTCAAACCGAGCATTTTGTTTGAAGTGTTGCATGAGTTTCAGCCAGGCCAGATAAGGCTGATATCATGAATGAAGGGTGTGAATCAGAAAAGTCAACAGAGTCTCTTTCATGGCTCTTTTTTACTCCTCTGCTGTCACCATCCACCTTTAGCCTAATGGCAGCCATCACACCCAGAGAGACGGCCCAGTCCAGCAGCTCCTGCTGTTATCTTGTTTAAACTCTGAAACAATGACAGCAAACACGCTTCACAGAATTAGGAAGTGGAACCGAAGAGATGTTCTAGAAGTTATTTGGGGGTTTGCTTGATGGTTACACAGACAGAAAAGTAATTTGTGTTGCACTGGTATCATATGTGGTGTGTTTGGTGACATCTCATGAGTATGTAAATCAGATCTCTTTTGTTTTGAGGTAAATCTTCAGTAATCTGTTAGAAGTGTAACAGATCACACATGCTTTGGTTTAAGCATTAAGTTAATGCTTTACCTCTGAGGTTAGAGGGCAAAAACAAATTATTCTGCCTTTGAATGCAATCCTCTGCTTCTGTGTTTGAGTGAAATTATTCCAAATTAGAAATACTCCATATTAGAACTGAAGAGAATAAAAAAATATTTTATAAACAGGAAGGGCACTCATTAGAGTGCATACTTCCACCATGGTTGAACAAGTCTGGATAAAATTAGCCTTCTAAAGACAAATAAACAACTATAAAAACAACAACAACAGGACTTAACTGGCTTATTTGTCATTTTAAAAATATCTGGTTCCATAACAACTTGCAGTATTGATAGGCTATTGATAGTGTTTCATTGGATAAATGTGATTTTTTTTTTTTTTTAATTAAGATTGGTGTAATTTTTTGAAATTTTTATTTTAAGAAATTGATAAAAACATAGGAAAATGCTACATTCACAATGCTGAGAAATCATTTAAAAAATGATTGGATCCTCCCCTGGATCTGGATCGGCACCTAACTTAAATGGACTCTTTCCTGTGCTGTGCTTCACCCTTCAACTAAGTTTCATCCAAATCAATTCCAAACTTTTTGAATTAACCTGCTAAGAAACAAACAAACAAACCAACAGATGCCTCCCAGTGGAGGGAATAGAATAGAATAGAATAGAATAGAATAGAATAGAATAGAATAGAATAGAATGAAATTTATATATCACTCTAAAATGTGCTGGGAAATTGTCAGACATCAATAGCATTAAAACACGTAATAAAAAGAAACTAATTTAGGCCAGACTGAGATGGTTTGGACATGTACAGAGGAGGGATAGTGAACATATCGGTAGAAGGATGCTGAGGTTGGAACTGCCAGGCAGGAGGCCTAGAGGAAGACCAAAGAGGAGATTTATGGATGTAGTGAAAGAGGACATGAAGTTAGTTGGTGTGAGAGAAGAGGAGGCAGAGGATAGGGTTAGATGGAGGCAGATGATTCGCTGTGGTGACCCCTGAAGGGAAAGCCGAAAGGAAAAGAAGAAGAAGAAACACTCATAAAACTTGCCTGTATACCAACCAGAAATGATTTTGTTACTATCAAAATCATTAAAATTATCAACTGGACTGGAAAGATAAGGGGTTGCATGAGATTCAGATTCAGTGGATTCACTATTCCACACAAACAGAAAAACATCTGTGCACTGGGGTTTGTTTGCTTGTTTTATCACCAAAGCAGCAGCATTATACTTAAATTTGTCAGAGATGTAACATAAATGTTCCTTCAGACTATCAACAAATTGTTTGATAATTCTGCACAAATCATGCCATAAATGAACTGCCTCTCAGCTTGTTGTACACCTGTAATCACAGCAGCTCAGTACGATGAGCTCACACTCGTGCTGCATTAAAGGACCTGCAGGGCCTCCTGCTTTCTCTCAGCGGAGCAGACCAGCAGCACCAGAGCAACACTGCAGCTTCAGGATGAAAATGAAATGACAGGAGCACGTTTGACTGAATGTCAGTTTGGTTTGGCTGTGACTCGGTAGTACAGTTAATATGTTATCAAACCCCATATGAGTTTAGCAGCAGGAGAATAAACAATGTAAGTCCTGAGGATTTTGTCCCAAGACAGACAGAGGATTTAGAAAACAAGCTTAGGTGACAAATCCCAGCTGCATGGTGGCAAACAGATAAGAATATGTTGTTGATTGCTTTTTAAAAAAATATTTTCCTGCATTATTTGTATTAACTACATTTATTTTAAAGGGTGACTCCACTGATTTTACACATCAAATTCATTTTATTGGTCTTGGGAGTATTATTTAGCAGGTGAAAATAATACTGTGAAAGGGCTTTTGTGGCTGTAGAGGGCACTGTGCAAAGTCAGGAAAACTGACCTCTATGACATCACAGGGTTACTTCCTACTTCCTAAAGCCACTGGAAGTGAGGTGCGCTGAATTTGCACTAAAAGGAAGTAACCTTTGTGATGTCATAGAGGTCAGTTTCCCTGACTTTACACAATGTCTCCACAGCCACAAAAGTCTTTATACAATTGTTTTCACCTGTTTAATTGTGATCCCCAAACTTAATTTGATGTGTAAAATTGGTGGAGTCCCACTTTAAATACAATCTAAAATTAATAGTTTAAATGATATTGAACCACCAAAGAAATGTTAACTACTGGAAAGCTGTTCGGCTGGCAATATAGTGTGTGTGTGTGTGTGTGTGTGTGTGTGTGTGCAAACAACAAGGNTTCGGCTGGCAATATAGTGTGTGTGTGTGTGTGTGTGTGTGTGTGTGTGCAAACAACAAGGTCATTCATTCCAGCCTGATTAAACTTTGCTGTTCACTTATTAAACCAGACACAAACCCAGTCAGTGATAAAGTAAACTGAACAATACATTACTGGTAAAATAAGGATTAATTTACATAAACTTATAAAAATGTAAATGAAATCTGATTCCTCCTCACAGTGTCACCCTCATGTATTTGAATTATAAAATGGACATGAGAATGAACCCTGATAAAGGCTGTTTATTTGGCTAAAACTGATTTATTTATTTATTTATTTATTTATTTATTTATTTTTAAATTGTGATCAACACCACAGATGTTAGAATATGGCTACAAAAACTGATAAAAAAAAAAATTATGATTATGACCTGCAACACAAATTGCAAACCTGCAACTCCGTCCACGTTATGCTATTTGGGGCATGATGGTAATTTTTTCCTCTTTTACCTATTCACTTATTTTTTTCTTTTTTTTTCCTGTTCCATGTCTCTTTGTAAATTTTGTTATTATCATTTTTGTAATTATTTTATTATTAGTCATATTTATTTTTTATTTTATTTGAAAAATGACAGAGTATACTAGCAAAATTAATTGGATTTTTCTGTAGGTTTTTAGAGCCAGTTCAATATAACGTAGCAGCTTGCATGAAGGACTTTCCAGCATCTTGATGTTTTAGTCTAACCTACAGGAGGCATAAATTGCATATAAGATTTTATTCATTTCTACCTAAAACAATTTCTGACTTTTTTTTTTTTTTTTTTTNTTTTTTTTTTTTTTTTTTTTTAACATGCTGTGTCAGAATTTCTCAGCATTTCTTGCTTATCGACAGAGGCTGCTAATACTTGTATTACCCCATCTTTACCACAAGGTGTCAGCACTTCCAAGCAGAAGCCCGACAGATTTGGACTTACAGCTCCATGCCTGTGTTTGCTTTATGGAGGGATAATGAGTAAAACTGCTGAAATATTTGTTTTCTTACTCTTTAGCGTTAGAACTGTAATGAATTCATTAAGTAACAACAGCTGCAGTGTTAACGTCCTTCTATTCTGTCCTTCTACGTTTATTTTTTCTCTCTTATTCAAACACGCTCATTACTTCATCTTTCATTGAACTTCGTCTACTAAACTGCACTTATTTAATCATGGGGGATTCAAGTGCATCACTGCAGAGAAGCAAAGGTCTCACAGCTTTGATTTTTCCTCTTATTGACTACTAATGACAAAAAGGAACAAGGTCGCTTCAGGCCAAATCCCTCCTCCCTCCTCTGCAAGCCAAACAGAGCCTCCTGCGGCAAGTCTCAAATGTTTGTGTACCATCAGCACAACTGCTAAGTAGCTTCTCACATTAAGCATTCATTGAGAGAGACATTGTTGCTGATGCAAATATTGTTTTCTTCAGTATGGAAAAAAATGTTGTTTTGTTTGCTTCATATCCAGCTTGACTGGCGGATGCTCCAAAAGAGGCCTGCTGTATGAATATTTTATTTGTTATGCCCCTTTTGATTGATTGAACTACAAATGCATACATTTAATTTTCATATTGCATGTGTTAGGGAAAATATGGGAGAACAGGAAATGTATGCAGTGATATTTCAGGTCCTATCTGGTGCATATAAAGTATTTCCGCACACAACAATGTCTGGTTGATGTCTACATTCACTGTATTTCAACACTACAGTGCTAATGATTATCTACTGATTTGCATTTGTGTGTGACCGTGGGGACAGACGGACAGGTGGGTGGACGACTGTATGGAATCAGGCCAATACTGCAGCTGCTGAAAAGTGTTGGTGCCTCCCTGGAGGTTCTGTCAAGTTGATGAGATGTACTTTGTGTCTCAGCGTGCAATATGTGAGTGTGTGACTGATGTCCTGAGAGATAACTAATGGCTATTCAACGCTTTTTCCTCTGTTCAATTTCAAAGTTTTACTACTTTTCCTGCTGTTGTTGTTGATGTTGAGGATTACATTAATTATCTCTCAACTTTTCCTTTAAAAACTTTCTGACAAAGACAAAAATACTTTGTGCATACAAGGTTTTTACCTCACAACATTACATCGTCATGAAGAGTAAAAGTACAATATTTTTCATGAGAACCTCATGGAGAAGTAAGAAATGTGAAAGAGAAAGCTCAAGTACCATAAAACTGTAATTAAAGGGGAGATATTAAACAGATTTACATGTTTTTATTTAATTTAGACATCTATTTTGAAGGCTTTGTAACACTAGTCTCCATTGCTGCAGCACCACTTTGAAAACTGGACATTTTAAGTTCTGTCTCAGTCAGAGACTGAGTCTTACATCCACCATGTTTATACTGTAGATCTTCAGAATGGCCACACTGTAAGGTGAAGCGAAAAGGTGTGTGTGTGTGTGTGTGTGTGTCATTTTGGGCTTTGTTTTGTTTTTTGTCTTTTGTTTTTGTAATCTCAATCTTAACCATATAAACAAGGCATAACATCACAAACTTTAATTAACTTTCACACATTTTCATTTTTTTTCTCCATAAACAGGGATATAAATGGAAATGATGGAGCACAGTTTCACTTTTCTTTCTGCAGAGTGTAGACAATGAACAGAGAGGAAAAACAGATCTTGAGATCTTTAAAACTCTTCCCACTTTCATACCTCCCACGCCCAGACAATCCCTGCATGAAGCAGGCATGCCTGGCAGAGTGACAGAGTCAGAGTCACAGATTTTGTTGGATGCAGATTCCCAAAACTGACCGGATATCAAAGGAAGCTGCGGACTCCCCTCCATACCTGAGCTGTTCTGATTGGCCATCTTTGTCAGGTCTGAGCTAGCCACATCCATGGATTATGAAACACCGGTGGTGGCCAAACACTCACTCTACATCATGTGTCAAACAACCAGGTGTGTAGGCGGCTAAATTCACACGTGTTACATGTTGATGCATGTTACAGAAATAAAGGACCAATCAAAATGAAGCTTTCAGGGCAGTTCAGGACCTACAGGTTTATTTTGCTGGATGTATTTCTGTTTTGTTACTTTCACGATATTCAACACATACTCCCTATCTGGTTACACTATAAAAATGCGGGGAAAATAATACCAGCAACAAAAAAAAGTCCCTTTTTAATTATAGTTCTTAAGTAAATGTTACTTTCCACTTCTGGAATGTGTGCAGTAATTTTTCCATGTTCACTAAATACATCTACATTTAGTTTCTCTCGACACTGTCCTCCTCCAGCAAGACCCCCAAACAACACACAAATTCAATTCTGGGTTCAACGGTGTGCTAATTTCATCAAGTGGGAAAATTTATGGGCTCCATACAGCCTCTGGCCTCCAGACGCTGATGCATCAAGGATTTCTGTAACGTTATCACAGCATTTCACTGGCAGCAGAGGAAGAAGAAAGGCCAGCTGAGGGGCTGTGAAGAGGCCGAGCTTATCGGCTGTGAGTAGGGCTAATTACAGGAGCAGGAGACAAACTCCCTGTCAGGAAGGATGATAATATTGTTAGCGTTGAGGTGAGAGGAGGAAAGAGACGCGTGGGGTGAACCGTGCGTCTGAGAGGGAGAATTATGGCTCGATTGTATAAATGCCAGATGGTAATGAAGAATGGAGGAGGGAGTTTGGCCCTTCTCTGGTGTATTCACCTTTCACGGGATTGTAATAGATCAGTATAAAATATTAATCAGAATAGCTTCTTTCAGCAGCTTCAAATACATGTACATCTATATTTATTTATTCAGTATGCAAAAAACATTTGATCTACTATAAAGTCAGAGCTGAACAAGAGCTGCTCATGTACAGAAATGAACTCTGGAGTCTAAAGTCATTTTTGAAATTTGACTTTTCATTAAATTCAGCTTTCATTTGTTGAAGATGCCCAAGGGCATCATCAATAATGACCTCATTTCACAGTGGGTGGGCAGGTCTGCTCAACTGATGGGTGTGGCCGCCTTTTGAAAATATTTGGCAAATCCATTTAAAAATGCATTAATTTAATCATCATTTGAAGACAGAATAAGGAAATTGAATTATAAATTGGCACAAATTCTTTATTAAAGTGTTAACTCATTGATTATAATAATTAAAGGGGCAGAGGCCAGACTCCATACTGCACTGGCATCCTCATGCTGCTGACTCTGAAAACTGTAGGAGAGAGAAAACACAGGACCATGAAAATTTATGAAAAATGCTTTTATTTTTACACCTTTAACAAGCAAAATTTAAAGCACAAAGATTTACTCTGTATATAAACACTCCTCTTCCTTGGATTAAAAAATGGTAGCATGTGCACATTGTGCTTGGATTGCAAAGTCTGTACAGCCGCTCTGGGTTTGTCGTGGTGTCACGGCCCCAGTAAGCATTTTATTGCATAAATCACATTTGACCTCAGTGGTCACATGTTCAATCTTTAACAGAGAGTGGGATGACAGAAAAAAAATTAAATGAAGAAAAACAAGTTCTCACACTTATTACACAGTGAACAATAATAGCAGCTTTCTCAAGGAAGGCGTTGCACATTGTCCTGAAAAGAAGAAAATCGAAAGTAATCCAAAAGAATAATGAAAAGAATGATGCGATAACTAAACACAGTTGTGCTTTTTTTCAGTTTAGCAAAACGTCTTACTCATCTGCAAATAAGTCCAACAAAATAAAAAATTATGAATGAGCCAAACAATGTAAAAAAAAAAAAAGTTTCAAGAGGAAGCTGCAGCTATTGGCTCATTTCCCTTTCAAACAGTAGCTGACTAAACGCTAATCTGTAGTTGCACACATCCCCTTTAAGCAAGTTTTACACACTTTGCTATATTCTATTTGACCTACATCTGAAAAACTACCATTTCTCAAAAGACGGCATCTCTGTGTGATATCTCCAACGAGACTTAAATGCTGAATTGAAATTAATTTGCACAAAAATATACAAATTCAAATGTATGAACTTTGGTATAAACAAAATGAAGCTAATTACACACATAACCTCAGTTTCTGACTGCTCGCTTTCCCTTTAAACTACATATTCCTATAAATGGGTCGAAATCTATGAAATATGTAATTATTTGTGAGATAAAAAATACCACCAGGAAATTAACAACAAAAAAAGGATTTGCAAGCATACAGAACAAAAAAAAAAAAAAAAAAAAAAAAAAAATCCTAATGCACACTCTTGCCTGATCTGTGGGGTTTTCAGTAATTCAGCTAGCTGTCAGCATTCGAGGCTGAGTCGTTTACACCTTGGGTTAGATGTCTTGTGAGGATTGTTGGAGTTTGCATCCCATTAATGTGACTCTACCAACTCAACGAATCTCACGACTGCTTAGACGACTCATGTGTCCCAAAGAGTCGCCTGGCCAAAGGTGCGAGCGACTCTCAGGGAACAAATGCCAGTTTCCTGCCCAACACTGACTCAGAACGCAAGAAGCCACATGAATGAGTCGTGAAACATCTTCAAGACTAAAAAGCTAATCAGGTTGCCTTGAACTACTACGGCTAAACATCCAATAACCTGGACGACTGAGAACCTTCATCAACGTATTTCAATACTTTAATTCCACATCAGTGTAATTTCTTCCACAGACTAATATGAAGATACCTTGCTTACCAATATTCAGTATACCTAAGGGAATTTTCTTTTTCATTTTGACCAAATTATAACATTTTTTTCTATTGAATTTTCAGTAAAATGACTTGTTTCTGTAATTCATTTTTAGTAGCTACTACTACACTTAAGGTAAAGAAAATGTTTGCTTTCATCTCACAGGTTTACAAATGATCAAAGAAAATCCAACCCTCAACACTTCAGAGGCGTAAATAAGCCTGACTCCAGTCGTCTTCTCCTGCTCTCCATTCATAATCTTTTCTGAGACAGCAGATCAATGAAAGCCTCATTGATGTGGAGGGCTCATTGTGCTTTGTTTGTGAGTTTGATGCCAATGAATGCTGACTCATCCCTGACTAGCCGGGTGGAAGTGTATTGGCAAGCTTCTGTCTCCTTATGCAGTAGCCAATAGGTCAGATTTTAGATTAAAGGACCAGTGATTTTGCATGTTTAAGCCCAATAAATACGCGCATACACGTTGCATTACTGACAATTTCCAAAATATAAGACTCTATTTTAGTTTTCCTGTTATTTTGTCAAATCCCCTAAGCTTTCAAAATCAAATGTTCAGGTGAAACACCCACCTTAAAATTTAACGTCTTGTCTGCTAACACGCACATTTGAATGCGGAAGGGATGGTCACGTTTAATTTCTCAGTAAAAGCAGTCTTCTCCTGGGACCATATTCCCTGGCGGAGACATACATTGTCTTCTGTGCAGCTACGTGTTGGATCAGTTAAAAAAAAAAGTTACTTCAACAAAAAACTTAACAGACAGTGCTCACTGTGATGGATTACTTATCTCAAGTACTCCCTAAAAGTTTATTTTTATAGAGTAGTGGAATGAACTGAAACCAAAGGCAGCCTGGAAGGTAGGAAACACAATTCTAAAATTTACCGCCCCAGTAGTGTGTTTTGGGAAATGGTTTTTAGTAACTTAACATGTATGCAGGTTATATATTGGGCTTAAACGTGCAAAGTTGACGGTATTGTCCTTTAATATGTGCAGACACACAGACACAAAGCTGAACAGAGCAACAAACTCCTGCTTGGCCTGTCTTCAGCTTCTTTACATTTGTCTAGAATTTCGTGCTATTGTCAATGTAAATACTCTTGACTGACATGCTAGTTGCACCTTTCCTGCCCACATGCCTCTTAATCCTAATATACAACACACACATCTCTACCACCTAGGCTTAAATCCCGCAAATGTCCTCTGGAAATACAAGTTATAGAAAAACAATTGCTTTTAGCTTAGTTTGTAAGGAAACGACAGTCTCAAGAGGTCGAGGCAAAGTATGTGATAATGAAAATAAATGAAAATGCTGGTGTTGAAACCCAGAGTAATAAAGATTTAACATTTACAACTGATAGGTAACACAACAAAACTTATGGCATTCAATGAAATCTTCATGGTAATAATAAAGTATCTGTTCAAACAGCCATGGTTACATCCTGTGTGTATCTTCTTCTTTTCCTTTCGGCTTTCCCTTCAGGGGTCACCACAGCGAATCATCTGCCTCC
>VXCM01003744.1:15736-71242 GCA_014773175.1 Lucifuga dentata | reverse complement strand
CCGCTTAAAAACCTCTCCAGCCGTCGTCCCTCCAGCCAGTAGCATGACCGGCTCAACGTGAAACAAAGCCGGAAACGTGTCACCACCAACCAGGAAAAGTGGATGAAAATGAAGCTTTCTAAAAGCTCCTGGAGGCGTGTTCACACTGACATCTTCTCCTTGTGGCGGTGTGTTTTTGTGCAGTTATAGGTTGGTCCATCAGAAAAATCTGTCTGTCCATCTGTGGCACCAATATCTCTAGAACCCAAGGACGTGCAGTGTCATGTGCAAAGTTGTTTGGATGAGTGGCTCTCGAATTGAGCTGTGCCAGTAAAAAGTAGTCCGGCAGCAGGGTACATTCCAGGCGTGGCAGCATATGCTCCACTCCACAGGCACTTATGGCAAGCTGCGGTGCACAGCACCGCAGCTGGCCCAGTCTGGCCCAGTCCAAACAGGCACATTTTGAACGGCACTGCACTAGTTAGAAGTAAAGGCCTGTCTCTAATAAAAGCCTGTCTCCTATATTGGCCAGGTTCTATCCACAGTTGAGGTAAATAAAGGCCCCGCCCACTAATAGAGCATTTATGGTATTTTATTTTATCATTTATTGTCCCCGAAACCTAAGCAAATGTCACCGCACATTCATGAGCAAACTTTTAAAAAAATAAAATATCCAAAATAGTTTGACATTTGAGTCCAGGCTAGTATATTCAGAAATAGAGATGGAGAACATAAATGCTTCCATGTAAATCATTTTAAAAGAGGGTTTTTATTTCTAAAACCATCAAAAGTCTTTTGGATAACTAACAAATCCTTGGTAGGGTGCCCCCTTGTGGTACCAGGACTCCAAATCACCACCATTTAACTTCTAACCTGAACCTCATCCCAAACACTCACTGAGCCCGGATATTAAATATCCACGATTAAATTCTGCCTCCGTTCCAATTCAGACTTTTCACTGGTCACTTCTAGTCACCTGATCACATGATGGACTTTCTAGACAAAGCGTGACAGGAGTTACTGTTTTATTTTTGAGTGTTTATCTTAACATTAAGTATACTGTTAACTGTACAAAAAGCAAACAAACATATTGTTGTCACATTACATTGAGTACCATAGGTTAATACAAAAATTAAAACTATCTTTACTGTTAGAACTGGAAATTTTAATAAAAGTTTTTGTAATGACCCTTTAAAAGTGGAATAGGAAACTGTTTCAAACAACCCTTGTAATTACTGTGTGTGATTGTTTTTTATGGTGTTTGTAAACTGTTCAAAACCCTGCATCCTCCAATTTGAAAAGTCTCAAGCATATTAAACTTATATTCACGGGCTCCACATGGAATAAACAGCATGGAATGTGTTATACTATGTGTATGATAAATTGTACAGACATTTTAACATGTGAAACCACAGAATATTTTCTGCAGGTGTATTTCTGAAGACTTTTTGAACAGTTCCCATCCTGCATTCTGTCCTGCTGCACTCTGATCTTTCATCCTGCAATACATCAAGTTACAGCAGCAAGATCTATTCATCATGACAGGAAATATCCAGCATGCCTGCAGCGATCCTGTACTTCTTCTCTGTTAGTGGACAATTTACACGCTCAGTTTCAGACAAAAAAACATTTCATATATGGGATTTCAGCTGTAATGAAGCTTTCTGTCTCTCATTCGGTACAGAAGCTGTCACCTATTAATGCGCATTTTAATGCAAAAGTAATGCATAATGTAATATCAGATGTATACAGTATGTGTGTTTCTTCTGAAGAGAACTTATTGCATCCTCATGCAAAGTCAAGTCTGCTTGTGGCCCAACATCACATCCGATGGTTCAAAGGGCTTTACAGACCCATTAACTCATCAACGCTTCCCCACCAGCCCAAACTAAGAAGATCAGAAAAATGTCTTAAAAACCTCAGTACGGTAACTGCGTACTGAGACAAAACAAACTGCATTTGTTTTGCCTGGGCTAACCCTAACCCTAACCCTAATGGTGTAGTCGGGAGGGGACAGGTGACCTGGATTTGGTGGGACCAGGCAATGCGGATCGGGACGGGGCAGGTTGTATGTATCAGGTAGGACAGTACGATGACCGAGGTGAAGAAAGATTCACCATTTGAGGCTACAGGAGTAAGGATGCAGGCATTGCCAAAGGTGGGCATGACCCACCTTTGGCTATGACAGGGGGTGTGACCAGAGAGGTCATGGGCAGCAGCCAGAGCAGCAGAGCGGCTATCATTAGCAGCAGCCGAGTGGTAATCAGCAGGGTGGATCAGAGCTCTGTTAGGTAAAACTGCAAAGTGATTGGAGAGATTGAGAGGTGGAGGTGAAGGTGTTCACTCTTTATTAGTCCCCTGACCACAACTTCATTCCAGGTAGTCCGATGGTTTGGAGTTGAGCAGGAGCACGCCTAGCGGGATCCACAGAATGGTGTCAGATACAGCTGAGTTCATCACTCTTATCTTTTTGCATAAGCAGAGGCAGAGTTAATTAAGCTGGACAGCATGCGATCCTTTGTCCTCAGCTCATCCGACAGTCTACAGACGTTCTTTCAGGTTAGCTATGTTAGCTTTATGGAGCCACTGGTAGTTGGTACATGGCATAGTTCACTACAGCAAGCTGTTTTACAGCAGAAAAAATATGTCCATAAAACATGCAAAATCTTAAAGGAAGTGGCAGCTAAACTGTACTAGAATCTGTGTTGAAAATGTATGAAAAAAGGGCTTGAAAGCACATTTTTAGTATTAACCCAAAGCGAGATCAACAGGGCTGAGACACAAACAAACAGGAAGTTTGTTTACAATGCAGATAACATCTACTGTTATGTTATCATATGTTGATTATCCTTAACACTAAATTAAAAACCTCTCAAGGAGGTGGCATGCGGTTTTTTTAAAAATATTTCTGTATTCATTCTTCCTTTGCCTGGGCTGAGGGGAAACTTAAAAGGTTGGTGACAGTGAGGCTTCAAAGTTCTGTCTCAGCATCAAAGCTGGTTTGAACATATTGAAATATTCATTATTTTTTATTCTAACAGCTCATGAATCTTCTGGGATGCACGAGCAGGTTGTGGGTTACAAAGCGCTGAGAGGTCAGCCTGCGTCCTCCTCAGAGGTGCAACAACTACTCAAACTTTATACCAACGGAAAACTAGTAGAAAAATATAAATAAAAGCTCTACGCTCAAAACTGTATTTAAGTAAACAAGTACTCTGTGTACAACTCAGGATCTGCAATAATCATGGAATATCTGTAATAATCATGTTTCACTGAGGAACACTCCCCATAAAACATTTAGATTAATGAGTGGAATCAAGGCAGAAATACTTATATAACATATAAAATAATGGTATCTTATGAGCTTATCCTCCATCAGGGGACATACTGCAAAATAATTTAGCCCATTTTGGCCCCTATTCATTCTTCTGATCTTTAGCAAAGCCCTGAATTTATCTAGGTTTCAAAGATGATCTTGTCAGATTCTCTGGTGGTATAACATCTGATAAGAGTGCATTGTACTTCCTCATCAAACCACAAATATTAAACATGTCCAGTGTTTACATCCTGTAGTTTGATGTGTGCAATCTCACATTTTCAACATCTGTAAAGATTTGATAAAACCTTATAATGTGAACCAGCCTTTACGTTGAATGTTAAGTTTTTCTCTGCAAAGTAACTACAGTATATTTATACTGATAAAGTAACAACAGATAAATACAGCATAGTACACAGTACTATAATTCCCTCTGAAAATGTAATGCAGAAAAGAAAAGTAAGGTACCAAAATTTACTTAATACAGTACTTCCACCTCGTTACAGTTAGTGAATTTTGTGGCTCAGAAGGTCAAATCAAAGCGTGAGAATGCAAAGCAGCTCCACAGGGTGAAAGCCAGAGACAGAGAAGACTTCATGCAAAGCATCAGTGTCAGCACAACGGTTTGACTCGGCAAGAAAAGTGACTTTGGAAAGGCCGGTCGGGCGTTTAAAGAGAGGGATTGTTCGGAGGAATCAAAGAGGCCTGAGACTTGACAGGGCGATGACATTTCACTTCCTCCTCCCTTTATCCGCTGAGATACGAACACTCTGCAAGGTGGAACCAAACAAAGTCAAGGAAACAAAACATTACCTCCCCTCTCTCCTTCTGCCTTTGCACCCTTTGCCTTTATTTCTTAGCCCTCCTCCTCTCCTTGTCACTTCTCTCTCTCTCTCTTTTAATCTGCCCTTAAGGAAGCGCCTGCAAGTTTTGGGTAAAGTTAGACCACTTCAGACCCATGTTACAGTAAAATAAAGATATTTTAAGCTTTTTTTTTTTTTTTNGGATTGTTTTTAGATACTTTACAGCATCTAAACAATTTAGTATATTTAGAACATTTAGTACAATACAATATTTAGTAGGTTTATTAGGGGAATTCAACAGGAAAATCAAAGAGATTATTTTTTTAGATATTCTCTAAAAGTAAAGACTTAAAACACTGCTTAATTTACTGAAATGATATTGTGGCAGAGAGCAGGCAGACCAGTGTGAACATAGAGCTTCCACTGAAGAATATTCTGTTTAATCTTTTACTCTTTCAATCCTTCAACACAAACCTTTACTTCACATTTCCAGAATTATGCTGTTTACTATCCAGAGATGATTTTCTATAACAGATTCTTGCTGTTATGATGACTTAAATTACATCATTTGGGTGATCACAGCCTCAGGTTTGCCTTTATTTCAATTAAATGCACAGCACTTCAGGTGCTGTTTGTACAGGAGTTTCAGGAAAGAAGGCGATGATGTTCGAACCTGTTGTCCCTGGTAACCCAGTATTTTTGGATGAAGAAAAAAGAGAGGATTGTGTGGAGCTCTCCACATTTTGTCTTGTTATAATATATTTATATTTTTGTGTTCAGTGGGGAATTTCATCCTCTAACAGAGCGACACAGGGTTCAAATCCATGGACTTCTTTGTTGGAGGAAACAACTGAACCACCCACCAACATGCTACACCAAAGAAGAGAAGAAATGACTAGAATAATTATAGGATTTTATCATAAGTGTAGACGTTGCTATGGAAGGTGGGGATATCAAAGTGCTGCTGAATTGTCCCACCAATATTTTTATAGGTAAAGTTAGTTTTCATTCTTTAGATATTCAGAAAAGTTTTAAGATACAACCTTTAATAACCAACAAGATATACATAACCTTTAAACATGAATTTATCTTATCTCTGTCAACAGCATACACACAAGTATCACACATTTTCACCATCTTTCCATTCCTGGGATCTACACACATCAAACCATACAGGCCACACCCATTTCTGACAAACTACATTTTCAGCCATTTTGACTTTTCCAGAATATCTTTAACAGTTTTCACTGTTTAATTATTTTTTTCCTGGATTCCTCGGATCTACAACATCAAACCATTTAGGTCACGCCAATTTCTGCTTAACTATATTTTCAGCCATTTTGACTTTTCCACAATATTTTTAACAGTTTTCACTCCTCATAAACAATTAATACATGACACAACAAACGGAAATTTCATACATTTCAGCTTTTCAGCTTCTGTTCGGCAATAGATTCAGCGCGTTTGCAATCACAGGCGCATTTGCTCCAGGAAATCCATTTCTAGTTTTTATTTTACCAACTTCTTCTGCCACTTTTGGCACTTAACTAGCATATTCAGAATGCCTTTCATGGTTTTTGAGAAATCAGCCTTTGTAATGAGTGTGTATAGCAAAATGTCAGTTAGGCTGAGAGCCCTGTGCTCTAAATTCAGCTGGTGGATTTTTCAGCTTAATATCTTTAGCATCTTTCACTTTTCATAAACAAAGACAAAAGATTGTAGGAAAATTAATCCTCTTCAGGAAATATAAACAATTAAATTTTTTGATTTGCAGATTTTTTTTTCCTTATGAACTTTAAGCACAACAAAGTCACTGGAATCCCCCATTAAAAGCCAATATTAAAAGCATTCAGTTTCTCACAAAATAGATTTTTCATGTGTTTTCTTCACTCAATTTCTCCCTCAATCTTCAGAATTTTAAACATGTTACGTATTGATGTGTTCAGGAAAGCCTTTTCTCACTGACAGTTCAAACAGTTTTGGAAATGGCCTTATGGTTTTTGAAAAATCGCGATTTGTTTGGCAAATGCATTCTCACCACTCTGTTTCCAGAACGTTCTCTAACTGACATCTGCTGCCTTTTCACTTGGTGTCATGTTTCACTTGATTGACAGCTGCTTGACATCAAATACATTTCTGCTCCCATACAGAATTGATGAGGAGACAAATTTTCTGTTTTAAGCATTTTAGAAACCTAACAACATACAACAACCAAACTTTGTAGCCATGTTCATCATCTCATCCGTGACTCAGGGACAGATATTACACTAGGACTTCAGCCTGATGGTGGCACTGTAATAACCACTTATACATCTAACTTTGGAATCTTAAGTCATAAATTCATTTTTTTTTTTTTCCTGGATTCCTTGGATCACGCATCAAACCATTTAGGCCACACCCATTTCTGTCTCACTACATTTTCAACCATTTTGAATTTTTCCCAAATATCTTTAACAGTTTTTCTTTGATATCTCATTGTTATAAACATTTTGGAAAGATAAAGCGCTTTCATGTTCACACACATCATGGACTCCTGCACATTTCAATTCTTTTAGCTTTCAATTGTGATTTTTTTAAATATTCAGCATTTATTTCTGCATTTTTCAAGCAATTTTTAATCTATTAATAGACTTCAGGATTTCAGCGCACAAGTTGCAATCACAGGCGCATTTTCTTCAGGAAATGCATTGCTAGTTATAAAATAATTTCCTTTTCCATTTCTGTTATTTGGAAATTGATGTGTGTTCATCGTGGGATTTTTTTTTTTTTTTTNGTTTTTTTTTTTTTTTTGTGACATGGCTGAAATTAATCATTAAATCAACACAGAGAATCATATGTGGAAATACAGACATGCACACATATTCACATAACAGAACTGAATGAAATTAAATTTAAAAACAATTCTTTGGCCTGGATTGGTCTGGGTCAGTATGGCCCTGCAACCAAACAGAAAGTCTGATTCCTCAGTCTCCCTACACCAAACTGAATTTGACCTCAGTTGGTCTGATCGCATGAGAACAACAACATCTAATTATCCTCATTCAAATGGGTTATTAGGGAATAATAGTAAATCTAACTGGAAGGCAGTCAACTTAGAGTAGGTGTGTGTGTATGTGTGTGTGTGTGTGTGCGTGCGTGCGTGCACGTGTCCAGTGGTGATTTGGATGAGGTGGAAAGAGGAATGTCCCTTTAAAAAAAAGACTAATTTCAACAGTCACAATAACACCGTAAATCCCTACTGTGTTTTTAGACGCTTTGTCAATATGATTTATGTTTTTATATTATAGATTGTTTGTATGTTGTAATTAATAATACACACAACATGTTGAATAAAGAGGCTGATCCATAAAGTAGACATGTAAATAGTAATATAATACATAAAGTAATAAATATAGTAAATATATAATGAAGTAAATAATAATAGAATAAATGATATAAAGCATTCAAATTGGTTCCAGCTGGAACATTAAAATTTAACATTCTGAAAGAGTTCATTCTAAATAATGAGTCATATTACTTTTGATACTTAAAGTATGTTCCCCTGTATTTTACCTGTTTTTAATTACATTTGAATTTATTTTAAGTGAGTATGTTTGTTTGAATGTTGCTACCTTTCATAAGTTATGGGATTTGTAGACTTTATCTACCACTGCAATAAAGAAAAGTAAAATAAGAAAACAAATCCACAGAAATATAAATTACTTCTTTTCTTTTCTCCGCTGAGGCACAACAGAGGGTCTGACGCAGCAGTATTTCATCCAGAGCAGCTGACATCAGGGCTCCACACAGGGGAGCAGCCCAGGAAAGTATGCAAGCTTTAATCATCAAATCTGATAAAGATGCTTCTATCACAGACATCACATACATCATCACATACATCATCACATCAGACATCATCACAGACATCAGACATCACATACATCACCAGACATCACAGACATCATCACATCATCACAGACATCCTCACATCATTACATACATCATCACAGATATCAGACATCATCACAGACATCATCACAGATATCAGACATCATCACAGACATCACAGATATCACAGACATCATCACAGACATCATCACAGATATCAGACATCATCACAAACATCACATAAATCATCAGATACAACATCACATACAGATATCAGACATCATCAGACATCATCACAGATATCAGACATCATCACAGACATCATCACAAACACTATCACATACATCATCACATACATCATTACAGACATCAGACATCATCACATACATCAGACATCATCGCATACATCACCAGACATCACAGACATCATCACAACATCACAGACATCATCACATCATTACATACATCATCACAGATATCAGACATCATCACAGACACCATCACAGATATCACAGACATCATCACAGACATCATCACAGATATCACAGACATCATCACAGATATCAGACATCATCACAAACATCACATAAATCATCAGATACAACATCACATACCGATATCAGACATCCACAGACATCATCACAGATATCAGACATCATCACAGACATCATCACAGATATCAGACATCATCACAGACATCATCACAGATATCAGACATCATCACAGACATCATCACAGATATCACAGACATCATCACAGATATCAGACATCATCACAAACATCACATAAATCATCAGATACAACATCACATACCGATATCAGACATCATCAGACATCATCACAGATATCAGACATCATCACAGACATCATCACAAACATTATCACATACATCATCACATACATCAGACATCATCACATACATCAGACATCATTGCATACATCACCAGACATCACAGACATCATCACATCATTACATACATCATCACAGATATCAGACATCATCACAGACATCATCACAGATATCAGACATCATCACAGACATCATCACAGATATCACAGACATCATCACATACATCATCACAGATATCAGATATCATCACAAACATCACATACATCATCAGATACATCACATACAGATATCAGACATCATCAGACATCATCACAGATATCAGACATCATCAGACATCATCACAGATATCAGACATCATCACAGACATCTTCACAGATATCAGACATCATCACAGATGTCATCACAGATATCAGACATCATCACAGACATCATCACAGATATCAGACATCATCACAAATATCACAGACATCATCACATACATCTTCACAGACATCAGACATCATCACAGACATCATCACAGATATCAGACCTCATCACATACATCATCACAGACATCACAGACATCATCACAGATATCATTACATACATCACAGACATCATCACATACATCACATTCATCAGACATCATCACAGACATCATCACAGATATCACAGACATCATCACATACATCAGACATCAGCACAGACATCAGACATCATCACAGACTGAATTTGACCTCAGTGGGTCAGATCACATGACAAGATGTCTGTGATGATGTCACAAACATTATCACATACATCAGACATCATCACAGATATAATCACAGACATCACATACATCATCACATACATCATCAAGACATCATCACAGACATCATCACATACATCAGACATCATCACAGACATCATAGACATCATCACCGACATCAGACATCATCACAGACATTATCACAGACATCATCACAGACATCATAGACATCATCACCGACATCAGACATCATCACAGACATTATCACATACATCATCACATACATCATCACAGATAGACATCATCACAGTCATCATAGACATTATCACATATATCATCACATACATCACATACATCAGACATCATCAGACATCATCACAGATATCACAGACATCATCACATACATCATCACATACATCAGACATCATCACAGATATCAGGCATCATCACAGACTGAATTTGACCTCAGTGGGTCTGATCGCATGAGAAGATGTCTGTGATGATGTCACAGACATCATCACATACATCAGACATCATCACAGATATAATCACAGACATCACATACATCATCAAGACATCACAGACATCATCACATGTCAGACATAATCACAGACATCATCACAGACATCATCACCGACATCACATACATCATCACAGACATCACAGATATCATCACAGACATCATCACAGACATTATCACATACATCAGGCATCATCACAGATATAATCATAGACATCACAGACATCATCACAGACATCACAGACATCATCACAGACATCACAGATATCATCACAGACATCATCCCGTACATCATCACAGGTATCAGACATCATCACAGATATCAGCCATCATCACAGATATCACATCATCACAGACATCATGGACATTGTCACATATATCATCACATACATCATCACAGATATCAGACATCACAGACATCATCATAGATATCAGATGTCATCACAGATATAATCATAGACATCACAGACATCATCACAGACATCATCACAGATATCAGACATCATCACAGACATCATAGACATTATCACATATATCATCACATACATCATCACAGAAATCAGACATCATCACAGACATCATCACAGATATCAGACATCATCACAGATGTCAGACATCATCACAGACATCATCACACATCATCTGTTGTTCCTCACTTATTTTGTTTTTTCCTCTACACTCAGTTACGTTCCTCTCCCTACAGCACACACATCCACAGACTTTATGCTGAGGTGACACAAACTCAAAAAGCCCATTGTCTTTTTTTCAGTAAAACAGAATGAGTTGCTAGAAAGTAGAAGAAAAAAGAGAAGGAAAAAAATAAAGATTTGCTACAAAATAAGTCTCAGGTCGCTGGGACGCGGTCCAGCAGCTTTTTATATTTTGACGTCACACAAATGCAATTCTCAATCCACCACGTTCTGCTTTCGCACTCCCAACGGTTGGCCACAATACATCTCTCTCTCTCACACACTCACAACCACACACAGACACACACACACACACACACACACACACACACAAGGCAAGGGGCAGTAATATATCTCTTGGAGAATTTAACCGCACCTCCACCAACATTTGCATTTCTGTGGAATGAGTGCATCTGATTTATAGAAGCAGAAGCCTGAAGCATCTTGGGAAATGAGGCGGCTGGATGGAAACTACATTTCCCAGAGGCAGAGTGTTTTGACCATGTCAGCAGCGGCATTTTAGAGATGTTGTTTTGCAGTGCTAGTGATTTTCTGAAACAAGAGAGCAAAATGTGTGTGTGTGTGTGTGTGTGTGTGTGTGTGTGTGTGTGTGTNTGAGAGAGAGAGAGAGAGAGAGAGAGAGAGAGAGAGAGAGAATAATATGAAAACAGCAAAACAACATTTTGTTGAGCATGAATTTTAAACATATTTTGTTAAAGTGGGGTTTAAAGAAAAGTTGGGCTGGCTTTCCAAGCAGAATGACTTGGTCTTTTTTCCCACAAACCAGCTAATAATGTTGTTTTGTGAAAAAAATCTAAGACAGAACAGGAGAGCAAAACAGCCAAGAAAACTTGGACTTCCAGCAAATGAGTGGACAATGACACAGATAATACAATAATCACAAACAGAAACGCCAAACCCTTTTGTCGTGCTATCTTTGCAATCCCCCTCTCCCCCCCCNCACACACACACACACACACATTCAGTAACTAAAAGGGGAGATGAGTGAGGGGAAAAAAACAATTCTGCATCACCCACAGAGGAAATTACAGAGGGAGGCAGGGATGGATGGAAGCAGTGTAGGAGGGCTGAACGGGAATGAGAGGAGGGGAGGGGAGAGGGGGGAACTGNTGGATGGAAGCAGTGTAGGAGGGCTGAACGGGAATGAGAGGAGGGGAGGGGAGAGGGGGGAACTGGAAACAGGATAAGATAGAAAAGTGAAAATACTGGAGGCAGATGCAGCCAAATTAGTCGACATTAGCGGTCAGAGAGAAGTGGGGAAAGTGACTGTGGAGAGAAGTGGGGTGGGGTGGGGGGTGGGGAGTCCCTGTCGAGTTTCTCTTTGTATTATCAATGAAGCATGACTCGTAAATTTCCTTTGCCTGCTGCTAGCTGATTTATTCGCAGTCAGACGGGTAATTCTCTCTCTCTGGGGACTGGCTTGCGTTCTCTGTCATGGAAAAGCCACCACTCCTTCTCAATGCTGTTAACAGTCCACATCCACACCCCGCTCCATCCCACTCCATCCCACTCCACCCCACTCCACCCCACTCCACTCCATCCACAGATTTAAATTTGCACACTCAAAAGTATAAAATACATCAATGCTTTTTCAGTGACAAAACAATGGAAGCATTACATTACAAATCAATATAATAAACCTGGAAAATCATTTAATTTAATTATTTCTTAAACTAAAGAAGGGAATACTACTGGAGTCAGGATTAGCAACTAAGACCTAAAGAAAGCAAATTACAGTGGAGCACATATTCTTATTTGCTATTGCAACAGATCTTCCTCAGTGTGATGCAGAAAATATTGATAGCATTTACAGTATAATGGTAATCTTTTGAAATGGAGGAGTGATCTGAAAGTTTTGTGCTTCTCAGCGATTGAAAAACGTTTACATTTTCAAATGGCCACAACAAAAATGCTGCAGTGAAAATCCACAAAAATCATAATTTTAATAGTCGGCAATTATTATTATCACATATGGTATCAGAATTTGAGAGAATTAAGGGCCACAGCAATAATTCAACAATTCAAAATGTGCTGTGATTAGAATTTGAAGTGCCCTTTTCTGAGGCAAATTACAAAGAAATGTCAAAGTAAAACTGAGGTTAAAATTTACGGTTGGGATGGAAATAAATACGTTTTTGTCTGCAACCACCAAGAGGTTATCTGTGCTGTGTTTGGTGCACGAATATTCAACATCAACAAAATAATGAACATGAAGATCCACAATGACAGCATGCAGCGAAACACAGAATATGCTCAGCTCATCAGTCAACTCAGCTGAAGAAATAACACATTATAGAATTTTTAAATTTTATTTTGTTATTAATATGAAACAAAAAAAAATAATAATTAATACGAAAAAAACAATAACCCAGTTCCCGTTTTGTGCTTGTTAAACCTACAACCCTTGTTTATATTTTCCATGAGGGTCTGCTAGGCTCTGTCTCCAGAGGATGCTGTTACCAACCTTACCAATCAGCCATCCATCACGTTCATTGATACCATGCCCACAAAGCTTTCAGCAGCAGGTCAGACGTGCTAGCAAGATGCTAACAAACACTTTGACCTCGTTTCTAAAAAAGGAAACGTCACATCAGTGGTTTGGTTTTTCTTCACGGCGTGGAGTAAACCAACGTGCCTGTAAAGTTTATAGGAGCTGCAGCTACTAAAAGTAGCAGCACTTCAAATATATTTCAGTAGCTGTGACAGAAACATGCAGCTGAGCGGCAGCAATGCAGCGCTGCCAGATGCAGATCTGCAGTCAAAATGCCAGCGAAAAAGCAAATGATGTTACTGCATCATTTTCCAGTGTCATGGCATCTGATCAGAGGGTCTTCATACGTGGAATACTGTAACATGTCAGAGCATCAAGCCAGAGGCAGCAGACAGGCTGGTGTTCCTCACAGGAACCTGAAAAAAACCTTTTATTTTAAAAGGTTTTGTTTAGAAAGCCCTACAGTTTTATTTAAAAGGATCATTATTTGCTTTAATTATGTTCATAAAGAAAATACTTATTTAAATTATAGATAATTTTAGATAATAATTTTAGCTTGATTTTTTTTTTAAGTTAGTTTGGAGAAAAACAAGAAAAATCAAGCTTAAAATCGAGAATCGTCCATAAGGGTGAAGAAAATTGAGATTTTATTTTTAGGCCATATCACCCAGCCTATTAAGTACATAATAGGCTGGGTGAAAAATCTTAATAAAATCTAAACTAAAATCTTAATAGTGGTCAATGGTGGTTCATTTATGTTAGTGCGTTCAAATTTTGGGAGACCTTTTTGTGAGACATGCGTCAAAATCCCAGTACCAGGAGCTCCTGGGAAGAACTGGTTAATTTCTCAAATCATTCTGTAAAAACGTGTAAACACACCCCCACCCCCCCACACACACACACACACACAGACACACAGACACACACACCCCACCTGAAGCTTGTGCCTTCACTTTCAGGTATTTTGAAAATAAACTGAAGAATACTGTAATGATATGGTTAACGCTATCCTGCTAATTTGTTTATGAGCAACATCAAACACAGTATGAGACACTAATGGTAAGCTAATGCTAATTGCCATTAGCATTAATTAGCACAGAAATGCTGTGCTACAGCTAATTACATTAATGCTTGGTAGGAAATTATGGACAGTTAAGCAGTCAGACAGTACAAAAGATGCACACCCTGGGTATTTGGGAGTATTTGTCAGTAATAGTTGCAGTTCGTTCAGTCACTTGGTTGTGAAAATACTCGGTTTATTCCCATAAATTATACCAGTTTAAGCTAGCTGTTCCGCTTAGAGCAGCAGCTCAATCAGCTGCTCGCACGTGCTGCAACATAACAGACCTTAAAAAAAACCAGGGCCAGGACAATTAACATGTTATTTTTTTTCAATAAATGTGGACTGTTTAATGCGGTAAAAAAAAAATAACACTATTAACATGTTTTTTCACTTCCTGAGGCTATGCTAATGTTTTTGTTTTTCCCCTCACTTCCTGTGGCTAACGTTATATGCTAACGCTAATCATGGAGAAAGAAAAAAGATCGGCCTTTTAGATGTAAAGTTCTGCTTTAAAAAGTTAGTGATGTCTCTATGTGAAACCAGACAAACTCAGTCTCTCCGCAGTGTGTCGTTTTAACTTTATTAATAGAAACAACTAAACTTTAGTGCTTTAGTGCGTTGCTGTATGTGATACATCCAAGCTAACACTAACTAAATAGGATTCAGCTTTTTCAGAATAAGATGAACTTCCCCTTCAACAAAGTCATATTTTAAGAATAAGATGATTTTCTTACAAGAACATGTCAACCTTGATCAGTTTCCACCTTGTGGCTGAAGCATGAATAACATACAAACATCTTTTAACACGTCAGCTAAGCTAGTTTCTGTTCTGAGCTCATTAAAAGTGTTAGTTAACCCAAAATAAAGTATATTATGAATCCATTACAAAATGAAGTTACTCCTTTAAGATAAAATAAATTTAGTTGCTCTATTGTTTCTGTGACAAACTAAAGAAACAGTTCAATAAAGCAGATAAAAAGGGATTTAAACAGGGAATTAATTTACATTAATTTGATGATTCAATTTATAAGGATTACAAGTTTCTGCAATTAATCACGGAAATCTGTGCAATTAATTAGTTTTTTTTTTTTTTTTAATCGATTCACAGCCCTACAAAATAAAGCTTCACTGCTTCTGTAGAGTTACATTTCCTACAGGTATTAGGTTAATAATCATGGACTCAAAGTGTGCTGCTGATGACTACAGAGCACTGCTTCATGTACCATCTAACCAAATAAAATCCTTTATCCATCTACAGGACGTGTCTTCAGGCAAGATCAGCGTACATCACCCAGGCCGTGTGACAGCTCTGTGCTGAGGAATCATCAAAACCTCCTGCCATTTTAACATTTCATCAACTCAGATCAGTCTGCTGGTCTGCAGGACCACACAGTCAAACTCTGAAGCTACAGCTCATGAAAGAAACATGGCCGCCTGGCAAGCCCAACAGCATCTACATGGTTGAGGGCTTCATATAAGACTCAGCTCCCACTCAAACCCGCAGAGGACCCGTCCCTCTTTGACGTCGACCCACCTGAACGACCCATCTCTGACCCCANCAGCTCCCACTCAAACCCGCAGAGGACCCATCCCTCTTTGACGTCGACCCACCTGAACGACCCATCTCTGACCCCATCAATAAAGCCGTGTTGTCTCCTGTCTCTCCCTCTGTCCGTTTCTGTCTCTCTGTAGCCTGTGGTTATGTTTCCTCTGCGTGCAGTAGCTAGCGGCGCTGCAGGCGCTCAGCTCCATGTGAAAAGTCATACATGTTTCATGATGCAGACCACAACAACCTGGAACCCGTACTCTCTAAAAAAAAAAGCCTTGATATAATGCTACAACATGTTCCAGACCCCTGGATGCTGCTTCCTGGACTTATGAAGAACACTTTAAAGGACCATACCACCCATTTTTGCATATTTGATCCTAATATATTAAGTTTTCATACACTTAATGTTACTGACAAAATAAAGCATAGTGAATTAAAAATGTTTTTCCTACCTTGCAGACCTCCATTGTTTTCAGTTCATTCTGCTACGCTATTAAAATTAACTTGTTGATACTTGAAACGTTCTTGGGATAGGTAATCCATCATCACCAANTTTTTTTTTTTTTTTTTAGAAATTACGTAATTTTAGCATTTAAGGGCAATAAAAAGCGTGGAGTGAATGTATGCCTCCACCGGGGAATATTCCCAAAAGAAGACCTGCGTTTATGGAAAAATTTAAACGACTGTGACTTCTGCAGCATCCGATAAACTTTCAGGAATGAAACATCCCAAACCAACATCATTAACAGTTAAAAACACAATTCCAACCAAATGTTTTAAGTAGAATTTTTAACCTATTAAGATTAACATTTGTGTTAGAATAAACCTGTAACTGATGCATAGTTTCTGGTTTCGTTTCGATTCTCAATATGTATTATGTATTCATGTATGTATTTTTGTATATTTACACTTTGCATAACTGCACTGAGCAAACATTGTTCTATATGTTTATATATATGCTAAAGTGAATTTAAATCAGTCCAACCATAAAAGGACATCAAGGTTACATCATTTATCGGCGGCTCCTGAAACTCCTTAGTGTTCATTCTGAATTATTAAAAATGGCTAAACATTTAAAATAGAAAACTGTAAAAATCTGATTCTAAAAGTAGCTTTTACAGCACAAACACTTTTTTTTTTTTTTTANTTTTTTTTTTTTTTTAATTTGAGCAGCACTTCACTGACTTCATTTTTCTTTGAACGTTCATCAAGCGGTATAACGTTCTGAGCCGTGACAGGAAGACGTTTTCTGCTGTGAAACAGAGTGAAGAGTGACTTCTTGGAGCAGGAAATACAACACGTTCCGGATGCAGGAACATAAAATCCAAGTGAAAACCAATGTGTGTGTTTATGTGGTCATGTTAAAGCAGGTGTAACGTTCTCTAAGCTGACACACACCACAGGATGTGTGTGTTCCCTGCTGTTCACCTTCAACTGCAGTGCCGCTGCGTTTGGCTGTGTGTGTGTGTGTGTGTGTGTGTGCGTGTGTGCGTGTCTCAGCCTGGCACTGTTCGTAGCCCTGATGCCCACTGGCATCACCACAGCAACCTAGTGCAGATGTTGGATAGAAAGAAAACAGCTGGTATTACTGAGAACCAAAGGGTGGAAAAGAGTGAGTGAGACAGACACACACCCACACACAGAAGAGAAAGAGAGAGAGAGAGAGAGAGAGAGAGAGAGAGAGAGAGAGAGAGAGGAAGAGAGAGACAGATAGAGATTATATATAGAGTTTATACAAAAGCCATAGAGAGTTAATAATTGTGTAAATGTCAATAATTGATGTTTAACTTATTGTAATTAAATAGAAAGAAGTCATATATGCATGAGTTCAGCCACAGAATTTAGATTTAGAGTTTTCATTTCATATATGATACAAAAGTGACTAAACACACACATACATAAACACATTGAGCAATTACAGAGAGACAGCTGCTAAATAAAAAAAAATACATCAATGAAAAGCAAATTGAAAATTTTAAAGCCAGCTGATTCTGAGTCACTGCTGTTTTTTTTTTTTTTTTTTNTTTTTTTTTTTTTTTTTTTTAGATTTATTTTACAATCTCTACAATTCTGTCATATTCCTGATCCAGTTCTATCTATTATGTTATCTATTAGAGCACATTATGAATCCATGTGCAAGTTAACTATTACTATTTAACGTATTACTGCTGTTATTTTAACTGCTATATGATTAGTGATTATTTATTTAAATAATAAGTAAATAATAATAAATAATATTTAACCAGGAAGTCCACTTGATTCATAAATTTCTCTTGCCAGGGAGACCTGGACAGCTGCATACAAAAAAATTGGATTAATAATATAACAAGATAAGAAGACACTCTAACTAGATCAAATTGCACATAAGCACAAAACACTCAGAAATAAAACCAAACTGAAGGAAATTTCATGACAACAAATGAAGAAATGCAGGAGGAAGACCTGAAGGACCAAGCTACAATAAAATCCTACCATTTGTTTCATTTCAGAGAGCTGGATAAGTGGATAAGTCTTTTTAGTTTTCGGTCCTTCTAGAGATAATTCTCACTAGTCTGCAGACGGCATAAAGATCTGGTCCTGCTCTCAGTGCGGCTTTTGGAAATAACTGTCAGAAATCTTCTGAGCAGTGAGAACCTTGAATTTTCTCTTTTAGATAACAACATAAATAAGCTTTCGATTTGCCAAGAAGTGCTTTATAAATAAAAAGGTAGCTGTGACTGAATCTGTGCAAAGACAAAGATTTTACCTGTGCTATCAAATACAACGATGCCTGAAAACTTTACAGGTACTAATAAAACACAGCACAGCGACATGTAGAGCCAACATCCTCCACAAGAGATCTGCTGAAAAAAAAAAAAAAAAAAAAAAAACTTATCATTTTATCTGTTCTGCTGTAGTTAATACATCAAATGTATATTTTTATAACTGGCAGCTGAACAAAACATATTTACAGTGGTGTAAAGTAGTGAAGTAAAAATACAGTAGTTAAGTATTTTGTTGGTATCTGCACTTTGAGTATTTCTACTTTAATAAACTTTTTACTTGACTATATTTCTGAAATAAAAAAAAAACAACATATATTTTGTTGTGTTACTTTTTTCAGCACAGCTTTGCATGGAAGAGGATTAGGGCCACTTGACGAAAAAGGAGAGTTCTGAGATTAAAGTCGGAATTCTGAGGAAAAAAAGTCAGAATTCTGAAATTAAAGTCGGAATTCTGAGGAAAAAAAGTCAGAATTCTGAGATTAAAGTCAGAATTCTGAGAAAAAATATATTGTTTTCTAGCAGAATGGGTGGTATGGTCCTTTAAAAACTTGAAATAATGGCCCCCTCGTTTTTTTTTTTTTTTNTTTTTTTTTTTTTTCTCTCTGTCTTATATGGCCCTAATACGCCATCGTAGGTGACTGAGCATGAATCAGTTAATTCGTTTTTTGTTTTTTTTTTCACTATGGTAGAAATGGTGTTTGAGCCAGAGCCACACGTAGCGCGTCACGTTTCAGTAGGTCAGTATCACAATTTGAGTTAATAACTGTGTAAAAATCAATAATTGATGTTTAAGTGATTGCAAAAAGTGACACAAAGTCTTTTAGTTCAGGCAGTTAAAGGATGAAGAGTCTCTCAAAACCACCGTCCAGTTTCATTTTGCTGAATCTCATCTGTGCAGCACAAACAGCAACACGACCTTTTTACTTTCACTACTTCAGTACATTTATTATCAAAGTAGTACTTTTGATTCTTAAGTGAGTTAAATATTTATTACCTTAATTATTTGTGCTCAGGTATAACTGCTGGAAGTATTTGAATGGGTGAACTTGACTTGTAATGAAGTAATTAGTTAATGAGATGTTTGAGATGAGATGTGTGTGTCAGCTGTTAGTTTGGACTGAACATACATGAACGTGCTGCAACACACGGGTTCCTGCAGTCACAGTGTGTCTTTGAGGCTTAAATCAAGAGGCCAAAGTCAGAAAAACAGAAGATCCCACTTTATGTGTGTGTGTGTGTTTACATATCCTGCTATATATTAACAAACCACGGAGAAAAGGAATGAATAACAAAGGGAAGTGAATGAGGGAAGGAGACAATGAAGGACAAAACGAGATGCTGTCAAGTCATTATTTATACAGTACATACATGTGTGTCTGTGTGTGTGTGTGTGTAGAAGTTTTTCAGCAGCTGTCAGAATGTTGGCTCCCCTGAGCGTAAATCCTGTAATCTACAAATGGTGACTTGCTATTAAACGGCTAATTCTGCCAGATTAAAGGATTCCAGTGAACACAATCCCCCAGCTCTCTCTCTCTCTCTCTCTCTCTCTCTCTCTCTCTCTCTCTCTCTCTCTTCCTCTCCCTCCCTTCCTCCCTCCCTCTCGGGTGAGTGATTTTGCTCAAGGTATCGGTTTAAATATTAATGAAGGGATGAAGAGAGGAGAAATGGAGGTGTGTAATTTCACTGCGAGGAAATAGAGAAGGAGAATGGAGGAGAGCAGAAAGGCTGCTGGGGAGGAGGAATTAACACACATTGACTTCCATCAAAGATTAGCCAGAAACACACACACACACGCACACGCACACAAAGTAAAGCAGATGCCACGAAACATCTGTAGGTGCAGCATCAGCGTGTCGTTTAGTGGTTTTGTGTGTTTAGTGTTTGAAAATGATTTTTTTTTTTTTTTNGTTTTTTTTTTTTTTTGTGCTCATTTACAGGAGGATGCGGTCACCTACCAAGACAGATAATGTGATTGGTTCATTAGAATTTCAGGTCACTTGTGAATGCCTCATAGTGAACAATCCCTTCCTCCTAATTGGACATTACTCAGTGATGCTTAGCTTGCAGTATTGGTGCAGAGTGTTGACAGCTTCTGCACGGTGAAGCAACGATTCCTCTGTTTAAACATCTTATTTTCCCTCTAGCGCCTTTTCTGTGCTATTACTTACCTAACTTTGCCTTGAAACCCAATTACAGCGGCTGATATTAATTCTGCTGTAATCACATACGAGGTGAAACGTAACAGGCTCCTGTGTGAAATGAAATGAATGTGAAATGAGGCTAATTGGGTCATAATTTTGACTAAACCCTATTATTAAGTGAATGTTGCTGGCGTTATCTGTAGCGCATGAAACAGCAGGGACATCACTGCTAACTGCATTAGACTAACAACAAAGATGAGCTAATCATTCATTGATCATTTGACAAAACATGTCATGTGACATCAGACTGCAAGCATTTTAAAAACAGGATTGTTGACTATAGGGATGAGACGAGTATCCGTTAACGCACTTTATACGAGCACGAGTACCATCTGAGTAAAATGTGTTCATATTCGTACTTGTGTTGAAGGAAACTCCTCATTGGGTAGCTGTGTCCACGCCGTTCTGTGATAGGCATAGTGTGTGATTGCACTGCAGGTGTGTGTGTGTGTGTGTGTGTGTGTGTGTGTGTGTGTGTGTGTGTGTGAAGAACACAGACATGCAGCACAGCAGGTGAAGCAAAGTGCCATGAGAACATGAGAGATCATCAAAACTCAGCATTTAAAAACTGACTGATCAGCTGAGTGAGTTTATCTATCAAAGTTATTGATCACTAACACATGTGAGGCAAAGTCAAAGTTTGAAACGTTGTCCAGATTTCATACCACTGAAATTTACCAGCGGTATGAAACAGGTCTTAATTTTAGCATGTGGGTTTGTTTGATGAATAGCTACCACCACATGTAAATAAGGAAATATCTCAGTAACGCCTCTTTAAGGCTAACGCTAAAATATGTTGCTAACAGGAGTTTATGAATGAGGGAACGTGGTTACACCATGATATTTACACATAACGATGCGGTAAATCATACGCTATGGTTTATGAATCTGGGCCATTATTAGAACAATCTCTCTCTCTCTCTCTCACTCATTCACTCACACACACACACACACACACACACACACAATATTGTATTTTACTTTGTAGAAAAAATCCCCCCCAAATGAATAAGTAAATAAAAATGTTAACACTTTAAAAAAAAAGCCCTCTGATCACACAAACATCACACCATTTAATTTTTAAAAAGTAAAAAAAAAAAAAAAAAANAAAAAAAAAAAAAAAAAAATCAATAAAAAAGACAGTTATGTTGAGAAAACTGTAGTTGATGCATTTTACTTCCGGTGTTGTATTGATTGACTGAAGTTTATAAAAACTTGTGTAAAGTTTTCTGACTCTGATCAGAAACACTGATCTGAAGATCAATTCTGAGGATGTTCTGTAAAAAAACAAACAAACAAAAACAAAAAACAATAAATATAGTAACTTCTGATCAACCCACATCCATGTCAGGCTTAAAATACCAACTTTCGGCTTAAGCCCCACCCACTTCCGGTTTAAGCCCTGTCCATTCCGAGTACAGATCATACAGATTCATATAATTTTGTTGGTTGAACAGATACAGATAATGAACTCGCTCGTCGCTGCTGTTTACTATCCCAAACAATTCCAAAGCCACTCGTATCAGTCCTGTACTGACATTGATATTTATTTTACTTTAGAACACAGTTTCCCTAAGTTAGGTCGCAACCCAAAATGGGTCGCGGACCTGTCACTGGAGGGTTACAACTTTGCAGAGAAAATGTTAAAAACTATTTTAGAACATGGATGTTATCGTTCCTGATCAGTGTGACTAGTGTTTATTGCTGTTTTAGTGCAAAGTCGCTGTGTGCTCAGCAGCAGCTGAGCTGTGTGTGTGTGTGTGTGTGTGTGTGTGTGTGTGTGTGTGTGTGTGNACTCCCGCTCCCAGCAGCGCTCCTGAGCTCGCGCTCCTGTGGACTGTAAGTGGCTCGCGCTCCCAGACCGCTGCGTTCGCGCCTCAGAGAAGCTGTGGCCCTATCAGCGATACCGAGAAGTCACGTCTCAGCGGAAATACAAAGGAGAAAACGGAGAAGAGCAACCACAATGTGTGTTGTGTGGAGAAGTAAAACAAAAAAAAAAAGCTTTACAATGAACAAATTAAGCAGGCATTTCAGTTAGTGTTACATTAAATAAGGATAGAAGTTATGTTGAATGTGAGAGAGAGAGATGTGGTGTTAGCTAGCAAACACCAACAGCTGAATCATGTCTGAGATTAGTTTGCTGTCAGATCAGTTAAACTCCTTAGGTGGTGGCTGGAAGCACAAGATGGAAAAGACGGCACTCAGTCACAGTTAAACATGTATTAGCAGCTTTTCTAAGAGATTAAAAGTATAATTATTTTTAAATGTGGTTATATAATATGTAGAAATGTAAGTCATGGTTGAACATGGATGGTATTACCTCTCATTCAGCTGAGCTGGTCTAAGTCAGAAGGAGGGTCAAAGGTCACGCTGCAGGTCAGTGATGGTAGTAAGACACTTTTTGAGACAGATACTCTTTACCAGTTTTAGCTCATCTGTAGCCGACAGGTCTCTGCTCGGCTTAGAAAGCTGTACATGCGTTGATTCAGTTTGATGCTACATACCTGTGGAAGTCTGGTTTTTCTACATTTCTACATACATTAAAAATAAATATAGAAACAGATTAAATGTTGAGCAGGATCTCAGGGTTGNCATTTCTACATACATTAAAAATAAATATAGAAACAGATTAAATGTTGAGCAGGATCTCAGGGTTGCTTTCTAAAAACTAAGCCCAGAATAGATCTACTGGTTGAAAATTCCAGCCAGTCACTCATGTCTCATTAGGACTGATTGAGACTCAAACTAATATTGAGATATTAGTAAAAACATTTACAATGCATCTTTAGTTCAGTAATAAATGTTAAATAGAATAGGTAAAGTTCAAAAATAAAATAAAGCCTAAATGGCAACACTGAGACTTAGGTAGACAGGTTGTTCTACTTTGATTGAAGGCTGACCTTTGTACTTTTTGAAAGTTTACTGTGTTCATTTATTAGTATCATGCTGACTTACATTTTTGTGATTTTGTGGATAAAAGGAAGGAGAGGGTGACAAAACTATCAAAAATTCAACAATTAAATTTACTTGTCTGCATGTCAGTCTGCATTTCTGTCTGTAATTCTTGTACATCTGTATTTCTGCTTATTAAAATATCAGTGATTTGATGATTTGTGATTATGGATCCCAGGAAGACAACAAATGTCTCTTTTGGGTCCCCAAATGAAAAAGTTTGGGAACCCCTGCTTTAGAGACATTTTTCCCTAAAATCTAAATGGTGAAGCCTCATAAACAATGGGACATTACAGTCCACTTTGGAACAAAGTCATTGGGTCTTTTAAGATTTAAAGAAGTCAAGAAATTCCTTCTCAAAATCATGACTCAGACCTCAATGCTAAGGAAAGAGCCTGGTAGTAAAACAAAGCTGCAGCGTCGGCAGCAGCAGCAGCAGTTTGTGTAGGTAGATTTGATGAAGAGCGTGGACACTCAGGCTGTTCAGATGAAGCTGTCACGAGGCCTCACATCATCTACTCAAAAAGTGATAAGCGTGAGCCTCATTTACATAAGCCTGACAGCACAATCAATACTGCTCCAGCCATTTCTGAGGGAATATTAAGTTATGGTAGGAGGTTTAGGTCCATCTGATTAATTTTGTATGGGATAGACTGTGAATGACTCAGTATTCTGTCCAGTCAGATGAAGCTTGAAGCAGGAAACTTGTTTTAACTCATTAAAGTTGAGCAGATGTGGAGAGTAGAAACTTTACAGGAAATGCCCGACCTGCTGAAGTCTTCAGCAAGACACAGATGATTGGCTCCAGGGGCACTGTTCTGTAGCTGACTTTAACCTTTGACCTCATATCCCAAGAGATTAAAAAAATAAATTCATAATAATATGACATTATCTATAATTACAGTAATTCGGTCTGTCTGTCTGTGGCACCAACATCTCTAGAACCCGGCACTGTATGAAGTTGAAATTCAGCAGGTNTCTGTCTGTCTGTGGCACCAACATCTCTAGAACCCGGCACTGTATGAAGTTGAAATTCAGCAGGTTTCTTGCTCAGGACCCAAGGATGTGCAGCGTCACGTGTGAAGTTGTTTGATTGAGCGGTTCTCGAATTCCAGGGTGGCGTAAACAGAAATCGGAGTTAAAAAGGCTGGGGAGAACGAAAGAACTAAAGAACTATCGTTAAGTATATGAGAGTGAACAACACTCTTAGGTAGAGAAGTTGTACTAAAGTTGGTGGGAACCCTTAAATAAATGATTCGTTTTCTATCCGTTCCTACATATGTCGTCATTAGAAACCTGTAACTTACGTAACACAAATTGAGCTAGAAAGTGACATATTTGTGCTTGTAAAATTTTCAGAACATTTTATGAACAATAACAAACCCATAAAAAACACATTTTTTACCATATAATATTTGTATAATGACTTATAGATCCGTCATCACAGCGATGCTGCTCTGCATGAAGCTCTGACACGGTGCTGCAGCATTTTTCTGTAGCAGTAAGCTAGCAGCATAGTTACAGCAGAAACAGCTTCTTCCTGCTAGTTTCAGCGTTTGTTCATCATATCAGTGATGCTACAGCGCCACCTAAGGACCAAAAACACAACTTACCTGCTGCCTGTATACCAGAAAAAAAAAAGTGACACTCTTACATACCTCGGGTCTGTAGCGACCCTATACACTTTTTAGAGAAAAACATTAGAAACACAATTATTTTCATCAATTTTGACAACTTGAAACCATAAAACTGTTAAAAACAAATAGTTTGAGGGATACCAGGAGGTTGAGGGCTTAATTAAAAAAATGAATGAATTAGAGGTGCATAACGTGGTCCTGGGTCACTAAAGACCCGTCCTATGCATTTAAGAGTTAAATAAATTACATTTATGGTCCAAAATAAAAGCATCTTCCAAGCTGACGTCATCAACAGAAAGACCCAAAGAAAAGACTAGGTCTAAAGTATGACCACCTGTATGGTACCTATATGGGTAGGACTAGACACATGTTGAATAAAATGAAACGAGTCAGCAGCACTCATATTCAGAGGCAATGCTACTGTTAACGTCATCCACATGTATATTAAAATCTCCAACAATAATGACCTGTCATTTTTAAAAAGAGTAGATTAAAAGTCTGAAAATTCTGACAAGGAGCTCTTTTGGTTCAGGAGGGCGATAGATTACTGCGCAGTGGACTGTTGACTTTAACCAGTTGCGCTTCAAAAGGTATAAAATTGCCAATATTAATCGCGCGACAGTCAAATTGTGAGCCAAATACCGTGGTGAGGCCCCCGCCCTGCCGGGCCATCCTAGGGTTATCCTTAAAACACATCAGCAGGGAGCTGGAAGACACTGGAGTGCCAGTGCATGAATACAGACTGATGCCTTCAATAAAAATCGTTTATGTAGCCATAGTGGCTACATAATGTGTTCTGGTTGACTAATTCTTCTTGAAAGCGAATTAGTTACATTTATTTTATATATTTTTGTCATTTCCTATGCAATAAATTGTAAAACAAACTGTGTATTAATGATTTTTTTTAATCTGGGGGTAGCCTCAGACTTCTGGCCTGTAGTGTACCTCACCCTTACACAGAGTTTCATCTAAATGGTCTGAAATTTTTGAGAAATCCTGGTAGGTGAAAACTTAACTATCTCAGCAGATGTAATAAGACACAAATAACACACATTAATGTGCAGCAAAATCAGAGAAAATCCACTCATGTTATCAACTGCATGTTTTAACTCAGTTTATGATGAGGAACTTAGAAGACCATGTGAATTAATGCTGATAACTCGCCTCCTTTACCTAAACTAAATTACCCGTTCAAACAAGGCATATCTACAGTCCCTTAAAAATCCTCATTCCGTCGATTTGGGATGTTACGGGCATGTAATTGTGTAGTCTGATATCAGTTCAGTGGTTGAAGCAATCAGTATATCTTTCTGATAGCTCAGAGCTGCAATCTATTGTACATGTGTCTATTAGAGCCGTACCCAGTTCATTCAAGGGAGGGTGCCTCTCCTAACCAGCTCAGAGGCTCTTTTTGTGTCTGATCGGCAGAAAGCAAAGAGATCCCTTCCTGTGTGACTCAGAGGCATCTATTTAAGCATGTCCGTCCTGGTCTCACTTCAATCTACATACTGAACTGTACAAATGTAACTGATACTGTCACTAGACCTGCTATAAATATTGACGGGTATGCCCATGCTTCAAGCATTAGCGTGAAATAATCCTACACAAAAAGCACGGAAACCCTAGATCCTGTAGGGATACTAAGACAATTAGCTCAAAGACAACTTAGAGAGAAATCAAGCTTAGTTCCAATAATTTATCAGCCAGGAAACTAATTTGGCAGCCAGATAACAATGAGTTTTATTCAATAACAAAATTTCCAAATGCAAATTTAACATTTTCATTCAGTAAACAAAGAAGTAAATACAAAGGTAACAGAAAAAGGAGCCAAAACATACCTGGCAATGAAATAAGTTAGGCACCATAACGCGCATACTCAGAATATACTGGATACACAATACTCAGGAATATTTTCGTTACTTCTCTTTACATACACAAAACTTTACCACGTGCCCTGACATCATATGATAGTCCTCAAAAGTAAAAGGTTTCTTCACTACCTAAATATTAAAGAGGCTCACTTCTACTCTTATGAAACTAACATGATGTTATCAGTCACACCAAGACCATTCAAATGACACCCAACATGACCACAATGTAAAACTGATTTCACCTACAACAGCTACACCCTCTGAATGGCTCCAGTCCGGGGGATGAGCAGAGGGCTGCAGAGAGAACACCTCACCCAGCATGAGGTCCTGAGGACAGGCCAGCCCCCCTCTTAGCTACTTTCTGTCTGTGATGCTGATATGACTAGAAGTAGGGTATTATGAGCCATCAGGAGACTGTCACATCTGACAGACAAACAGATCAAAGGATAAGGGTCAGTGAAGCAAAAGGGAAAAAAAATCATTAAAAAAACGAGCAGAAATATCTGTTTAAACAATTATTAAAAAAACAATCATATTTTATTCAAGTCTTACACAAGGTACTGCTGTTCTGTGTCCAGAAAAGTAGAAACACCTATTCATGGTAATAAAATCCAATACAACAGTCTGTGATAAACACTAACTTTATGAGAGTCATAATGTTTAGTTGTTGACTCTGTGTCAGAGAGGTGCTGATTCATCTTTTTGGGGGGCTGAGGTCTGTGTTGTTTTACTGGACTGCATTATGCCATACCATGTTTCTAATATTTTGCTTCCTCGATGTAAGTGAACAAGGTGGACCAAATATTAAAACACACCTTTAAATATAATGCAGTCCAGTAAAACACCTCCACAAAGCACAGCCTCAAAGTGTATCATGAAGCTGAGTGAACAGCAGAAACAGCATTCTGAGCAAAAATGCAACACTTGAGTACTTAGTGCGGGTGTTTCTGTTTTTGTGTATTTGGAACATTTGCTGCTAGAATTTTCGAAACAAAATATTTCCTGAATTCTATTTAATTTCTGAATACTGCCTCTGAATCTGATTGGCTGCTTCTATGCCAAATGTGGCACTCAGTGATGAGGCCAACATCACTCATCTGTTTTCTAAACTGCAGCGATGCCTCGCAGATTGTCTCTAAAGAGAGACAATGAAGATAAACAGTGAAGGAAGATGAGAAAAGGAGCAGAATGAGGAGAGGAGGATGAGAAGAAGAGGAGTGCCTTTTCTGCTCTCCTCTCTCTGTTCCTCTGCTCCCTTCATTCCCATTTCCCAGAAAACTGTTATTGCATGTCCACGGAAGCCCACTAAAAAGGCTTTTAGAGAATGTTACTCAACCCCCCCCCNGCCCCCCCCCCACACACACACACACACATACACACACCATTAAATAGTGAGAGAGACTGACAGCACTGGAGGAGCATGGTAGAGCAGCAGAATCTGTTTTTCTCTAATTCTGTACACTGAATGCACTATTAGGAGCTTTGTGAGATAAAAAATAAATCTCTGTTCTCTCTATTACTACATTATTTTGCACTTCCTCTCTGTGCTTTTATTCTGAGGAAAGACAATTTGATGTGGGAATGTGTTACAGGCCTTAAGGCCCTTTCACACCAAGCAGCAACAGCAGCAGCAGCTGGTCCTATCAGAACTGATGGCAGCAAGCACAGCGGTAACATCTCTGCAGCAGTCGTATGATCTGCGGAACGTTCTTATGATAAACGTTATACCTGGTTGGGTTAGCAACATGTTATAAAATACACAAAGTAGTGCATGCATTGTACACGTGCAGGAACCAAGCTTGTTGTTTATTCCAACAAGATCTGAATTTACTCCGTGGTTAACCCCGATGACAGCGTGTCCCAATTGTTTGAAGCTACTTGTTAGCTACCTGTTAGTTATTAGCTGTTAGCTATTAATGCATGTATATACCTGTCAATCCGAGTTTTGTGGAAATATTTGATAATGTCCACTGCTTTTTGATGCCATCTGTGTATGTGTCTGCTGATGTATCATAAAGTTCGGGATCTCTGATATTAACATTATCTGCTCTTCCATGGAATCTGCTACCATGCACAATGGTAAACTCCGCCTCTTCATTCTGATTGGCCAGCGGCAGCTCTTAAAAGTTTGACATGGCCAAACTTCAGCAGCAGCGGCAAAATAGAGGAAAATCTGTGCTCATCCACCGCAACCGTCCCCTCATACCGCAGGTGGCACAGCTGCCTCCAGACTCTCACTGAAATGAATTTAGGTGGCAACCTGCCACTTCCTGGTGGTAAAAGGGCCTTTAGATGTTAAAACAGTTTTTAGACTGCACTTCTGTGTGATGTGTTGTGCTGGCAGATGTGTCTCTAATAATCTGCTGGAGGGCTTTCTGATCAGCATTGGTGTAGCTGGATAACAACCTGTGATGCAGGACATTATATCACCTTCAGAGATGGTTTTTCAAACTTTTGCCATGACTGGATTTTTTTTGTGATAAGACCCTCAAGCTCAAGAAGTTCAAAGCCTGTTGAGATTCGTCCTGGGTATGCTGTAGGCTGCAAATTAAAAGCTGCAGAGCAGATTTCTGACCTCACCATTCACCTATGGGTGCTGTTTTGGGGACATTTGGGTTCTAGTGACACTCTCCACACAGCAGTCGGTATAAAAAAAGAGAACTAGTTTTCCAGTTCCACATCTGAGACATGAAGTCATGTAATGATTGTTGAGGAAATAATCTTCTTTCTGTGAACTAAATGCTGTCTTGAAGTTGAGAGACTGCCCCCACAGACCAATCTGGTAGTTGGTTTTACCCGTGTTATGAGTGGCAGTGTGTTGCTAACTTAGTGGATTTGTCACTAGATCTAGCGTCTTTTTGGGCCAACATCAGCAACTTTCACAGGAAAAGAGTTGCCAAACGTGCTCCATTAATCTGTCCCTTGTGACTTTCACGGGGCATGCAGCATCAAGTATTGAGATCGTTAAACCTCAAGTAAAAATCTTTTAATTATTGTAAATGTGTGATTACTTCTGTAGACATCATTTCAAAAATTCTCTCAGAAACACACGTGACATGCTCAAGACAGAGATCAATACAACCAGAAATAGAAACAATTTGATAAAAAGGCACAAAACAAGTTGTTACATGGTGACATCACGTTTGAAAATTAGCTAATGACATCATCTAGCAATTTTTGCAGTAGGCCTTGATGACTTTCCATAGAAAGAGCTGGCAAGGGGCAGTGCAGGGCCTATGTGTGTTAAGCTTGGTTTATACTCCTCGCTGTCGCAAGTGCATGAAAGGGCGTGTGCCACATATGATGCAATCATGCCTTCTTCGCCATGGCGTGAGGGGCAAACCTTCAAAACAGAGTCGACTTGCCGTTGCTGCGTCCACACAAACATGTTTCTGACAGGCCTGTGAGACTTTATAAGCACCAACACGTGGAACCAAACTCCTGGAACTGCACACTGCGTAAACATCCAAGTTGCTGTGAAGTTTGGAAAAATATGTGGGGTCGTTGTGTGACTACTTCCTGCTTCACGTAGTATTTTCTGGATACTACCCCCTGTCATTTCAGAGAATATTGCAACGGACGATGTGCCAAGTATATATGTCTCAGCGCTCTGTGGAAGTGCGTGCACGGTCGGCGACAGCCCCCTCACACAAGTATAACCAAGCCTTTAGTGTAAACCTGGTCCAAAGAGCTGGAAACACTGGGTGGGGGCAGGGCAGGGCCTGTGTGTTAGTGTAAACGTGGTCCAGTGTGTTCTTGCCTCTAATTGGGCACTAAATATTTGGTGAAATTTTTGCTATACAGGCAGTCCCCGGGTTATAAATGAGTTCTGTGCCCACGGCTGTTTGTAAGTCGGATTTGTACGTAAGTCGGAACAGTTACGTAAGGTGCGTATCTAGCNGCCCACGGCTGTTTGTAAGTCGGATTTGTACGTAAGTCGGAACAGTTACGTAAGGTGCGTATCTAGCATACATATTTTACTTAGGTGTGTATATATTTTACCTTTCTATGCAAGAAACATTAAAGAAACACTTCCAGATATCCTAAAACATTGTAAACATAGAGAGAGAGAGAGAGANGGGGGTTAAAAAAAACATGTAGGTTAACACTCTCACTCCTTGATTCTTGCACGTCAGAAGAAGCGTTCTTCTGTTGTTTTGATGTGCGCCATAAAGTAGTGCGCTGTTCATTATTATGAATCATTGTATGTAACTCAAATTTTTAATTTAATAGGCTTTATGGCGGTCGGTTCGTAAGTACGGGTTGTTCGTAAGCTGGACGTTCATAAGTTGGGGACTACCTGTACTGTCCTTGAATAAATTTCCCAGCTATAATAAAGGCATCTTCATGGTGGAAATTATGTTGCTTGTTAATAACAGTGTATACTGTAGTTGTCCAAGTCCTAATTTAGCATTAGCCTCATGGTGGTACACAAACTGCCATAATAACAACTGAATTCCTCAGACAGGTATAATTTAGGATCATATATTCACCATGATGGTCATACACCACACCAGGTATTTGCTGATATAAAGGTAAACCTGAGATCTTACTGAGGCAACTGCTTTACCAGTGTGGTACAACAAGCAGCCTGCTAGCTCAAAAGCAGTGCCGGACATGTTGCAGTTCAACAATGTCTAATTTAAAATCATGTTACAGTGCTCTTTACTGTTCCTCTGTGATGTCACTCTCAGTCCTAGTCCATCCATTTTATTAGTGAGGAATCATATCATATTTGAGAGAAAGATGCTGAGGAGGTAAAGCCTTAATCACAGGATAAAACTCACCACGTTTTTCTCTCTTTGCTGTCTGTTATGTTGTATGAAAACTCAGTCAGTTCAGCTGGATTCAAGTTTTAATTCTGAAATGTTTCACCATCCATCCAAATGGCTTCATCAGTCAGAATCACCTATAGTGCTGCTGTATTCCCTTCCTAAGACATTTGTGGACAGGTCCTGCATCCAACCAGGGGACCATTGAAAATTAGAAGTTGAAATTTGTTATTTGAAATTTGTTCATTGTTTTAAATTTGAATGATGTAATTTACATCACACATTATTAAAAAAAAAAAAACTGAATAATATCTATTCAATTTGAATTGAAAGTTAGTTGTGATTTGACACCACAGTTACTGTAGTTATTGGAGGTTTAACCTCCTTCTGTTCATTCATTTCTGACTGACGAAGCCATTTGGATGGATGGTGAAACATTTCAGAATTAAAAAGTCTTGAATCCAGTTGACCTGACTGAGCTTTCATACAACATATCTACCGCCTGGATGACTGAGAATCTTCATCAAAACTTTGCTGTCTGTTGTGTCCTAGGATGGGCGTCCACAGGCACAGTGGTCTAACCATCTCTGTATGTTTTTGCAGTCAGAAACAAGCTGGTTGCATTTTATGCTTTAACAGTTCATTATGGCAGTAGCTTAAATTAGCCTGAAGTTCTATAAAGGCTCCTACACACTGCAAGATCCCAGACATCTTATAAGTTCATTAAGCCACATTGTGCGACATGAGTATAATAAAGTTGGTACGACACTGAGTTTTATGCGTGTAGACTGTACGTTGACTCTATGATGCACATCAAGTACATCATCCATCTGTTGTGGAAAATAATGAAGCTAAACAAGAAGCAAACTTTGTCTTCTGTGGATCAAAAAAACTCCAAAGTAGAGGAGGAGGAGAGTGTGGACTGTCTCGTTACTCACCAGAACCTATGATTTCTCCGCTATTTCTCTCTATGCTGCGGACATGCTAAAGGACACGGTCACGGACATGGTAACAGCTGGAGGAGACGTCGTAGAAACACGCTTTTGCTGCCACAACTCTCCTTTGATAGAGTCCCATAGATTCTGTTTCACACGTTCTGTCTAACAGCGTCACTTTGACCAGCGCGTTGTTTCACGCTGCATTCCTATTGGTTGGTCAGTAGACAGGTCGTAGCAGCGTCATAAATTTCTGACACTGTCAGAATTTTGTCGCAGCCTATCATTGGTCGTAAGACCGTTACAGCGGCCATCTTTGAACCTCTCTCACAGTGCAATGTAGGACCACCATTTTGGAGCCACGACCAAAGATATCACCACGATTCTTTCACGTTGGTCATCTTTGGTCTGAGAGCCCAAAATCACACTGTGGATACCAGGCTTAAGATGCTACATCCATGCATACCTCCACCTTAGAAAGCACTGTTATTTTAGCTACACGTGTGCTTTTCATGCTAATAATATATCAAAATGCCATGCCATGACTGCAGCTGCATTCTGCCACATCATGGACAGTTTACCACTTTTTCATACAGACATCTCAGTGATATGAAATGTCTAGGATGACTGATAGCAATATTCAGCTTAATTATGTTGCTGTACTGTGACACTTTTTCATATCGAAGAAGGTCTATAAAGGACCACAGAATCCCCACTCTGAGTGATTTTTGTTCATATTGTTTAGACATTATGAGAGCGATGACAGTCAAAAACAACATGGATGCTGGTGGAGTTATATGGTATTTGCACACACACACACACACACACACACACACACACACACACACACACCACACTGAGGATGTCAAGCTGGTGTCGATGAGAGAACAAAGGGAAGAGATGTGAAAGCTGCAGCTGACTTCAAACGGCAGCTATTTCCCAGGTTGACCTGGTACGCAGGGTGGGGGTGGGGTGGGGGGGAGGCAAGGAAAGGAGATGAGGGATGGAGGGAGAGGGGAGCAAAAGAAAAAAGACAGACAGAGAGAAAAAACCATGTTGAGAGGTATAAAACTCACCGGTAATTTATATGAGCACTGGCGCAGCTAGTGTATACAGCACTGGTGTGTGTGTGCGTGTGTGTGTGTGTGTGTGTGTGTGTGTGTGTGTTACTAAACAGTCGTATTTCCACCTTTCTCTCTCTCTGCCACAGTCTCTTGCCCTGCCCTGTAAATCCTTTAAAATTGTTCAATAACCTACAACGTTAATGTCACTGGGCTGCTGTTCCATTTACTACCTGTGTGTGTGTGTGTGTGTGTGTGTGTGTGTGTGTATATGTGTGTGAATTTCCCCCCCTTGGACCACTGTGTCTCTCAAATCGGCCATTGTCATCCATGGTGAGATGGTTCCTTGTGAAAGGCTTAAACGGGTAAAACTACATCTGTTTTCAGCTAAAGAGTTAAAAGCAGCGCACAGTGCACCTGTAATTTTATTGTAAAAACATAAAATATTGCTAATGTCTTATCTTTTGTGGTTCAGGAAAGCTCAGTCCGATCTAAACAAGACTATCCGTTGGTATGTGGTGTCTAAGAGAAGAGCTGCCTGAACTCACAGATGCTGAGTTTGGTATCTGAGGCCCAGTATTCACGCAGATTAACTGACCAAAGAGTAGGAATGTTGAGATAAAAAATGAAATAAATTACATTAGAATACATTACAACAGAAGCCTTTCGAAACCATAAGGAAAAAAAAGTCAGCATGTAAGCTGGAAAAGCTAAAGTGAGTCTTTTCTCAGTGCATACAATGGTTGTATCTATGTGTGGCTGGCTAGTGGTGTGTGTGTGTGTGTGTGTGTGTGTGTGTGTGTGTGTGTGTGTGTGTGTATGTGTGTGTGTGTGCGTGTTTGTGTTTTGCATGGTGAACGATTGGACATCCAAGCTGTATATCTCTCTATATCACTCGCTAATGTTAGCAGCAGGTTTAAGGTAAGATGCTCCACTCGCTAATGTTAGCAGCAGGTTTAAGGTCAGATGCTCCACTCGCTAATGTTAGCAGCAGGTTTAAGGTCAGATGCTCCACTCGCTAATGTTAGCAGCAGGTTTAAGGTGAGATGCTCCACTCGCTAATGTTAGCAGCAGTTTTAAGGTAAGATGCTCCACTCGCTAATGTTAGCAGTAAGTTTAAGGTAAGATGCTCCACTCGCTAATGTTAGCAGTAAGTTTAAGGTAAGATGCTCCACTAGCTAATGTTAGCAGCAGTTTTAAGGTAAGATGCTCCACTAGCTAATGTTAGCAGCAGGTTGAAAGTCGACATATTTCCTATAATCAGCATGCCAGATTAGACTGACAGTTTTCTGACCAATCACCGCTTAAAATCCGCCCAATTCCAGAAAAGAAAAACACCCAAATCATAACTTTACCGAAATCTAAGAAAAATCATAAATGCATAACATGCACACTATAAAATATGACTTACGCATACACAGCCTCCTGTTTGTGCAGCCCTGATCATCTCTGACCTGTATTTTATTGATTTGTTTGTACTACGGTGGCCACAGAGGATCAAAGCTGTTATTATGACAACTCAAAAACACAGTGCAAGAGTACTGGCATGTCAGTACAATTTAGAGATGACTGGTTCATGAATCATCAATTCAAAAAGAATCGATTCTTAGTCCATGAATCGGTGATCCGGGTCACACCCATAACTGAAGCACATACTTCCGGTTCATTCCGGTCAGTGATATAAATGAATGAGATTCAATATATTTATATACCTTTTTCTTTCACAAAATTGTCTTTGAGATTAATCAACACATTCTAACTCCAACCATAAAATTAATGTCTGTTTGGCTCAGGCAATCTAGTTTGTGTGACACAAACTTGATTGCTGAAGTGGCGTTTGATGTAGTGTAGGTGAGCGTCCACTGGGGGCAGCTCACTCTCAGACAGGCTCATTAGAGACACAGAGGGCAGAGCTGAGAGAGCCAAGAGAATTGCGAGACGAGAGCCGTGAGAGCCATGAAAGCCGTGTGAGCAATGTGAGCCGTGAGAACCGCGAGAACCAGAAAGCTGAGAGAAATCGCCGATTCGCCATTGTTTGAGTGGGAGAAGAATGAAAGACGGAGCTTGATGGAAGGGATTAAGGTCTGCTAGTTTCTCACTTTATGATGAGATTCTGCTCAGTTTGTCTCTCAGCATATTGAAAATAAAAGGAAGCGACTCCAAACCCATTACAATGATACACGTATAACTGTGTTTGGAATTGTTACCAGCATATTCAAGCAGCTACTAAACATGCTAAGCACTGAGCTAATAGCCTAGCCTAGCCTGTTATTGCTGTATGTGTGTGTGTGTGTGTGTGTGTGTGTGTGTGTGTGTGTTGCCATGTCTACAGCTGACACATGGAAGTAAGGAGATGTGCGGGTATTTACCCCCAAAATCTTTACTCCTCAAAGTCTTTAGAAATACATAGGATTCAGGTTTAACAGCCCTCTGGAAGTGAATATCTAACACATCACAAAAGTCGCATCTCTCAGGCAGACACATCAGTAAACTGTTTAGGATTAATAATCACAATTAAGAATTAATTAACCAAAGCAGCAGCAACAGCACATTAAAATGTTCTTACCTTTATGCAGAATCAAAGTGGACTCAATGACAGCAGAACTAGAAAACTGTGAAGAACTTGGACTTTCTAAAGTCATTCTGTCTTTTTTTTTTTTTACTTGGTCCTTTGCATTTTAAATGCTCCATCTCTTCTGCGTTGTTAGATGTGTGATAACTAACGTAGATTACTATTCTAATTTCTGGTGTTTTTAGTCATCCTTGCTGCCTTCTCCATCATCAGAAGATTTTGGCTTGGGAAGTGACCCACGCACACAGTGGAAGTTGCTGCGTGATCTTTTTGATCACAAAGGCTGGATTTACACTGCCACGCACATGTGACCTGATTCTGATTTTTTGTGCACGTGACATGTATTGGATTCACTTCCTGAAGATGTAAATGGTAAAAAGACACATGAAATCAGATATGTTCAGATCCGATTTGGGCCAATTCAGTATGTGGAAATAAATCGGATACATATCGGATATCCGCCAATGCAACTGCTGAATTCTGAATTCTGACTCCTACGTAACGTTCTGCTTTATCTGCATATGATGATGTCAGCATCAATATGATGTCGCTCTCTGTAAACAGAAATGGAGGACATACTACAGTATATGTATCAGACATGCTGATGTGGGTTTATGTCAAACAGACGTGTTAGTGTGACAGTTGCTGTTACAGCAATACTCCACCCGCTTCTCCTCCGTCATCGGAAACTATTGGGAAACTACGTGTCCCGATAGAACATATCAGATGTTTCTCTCTGCATGTTAATGTTTTTGATTAATGCAGCTGCATCCAGTCTGTTACAGGTAAAAGCCGTGTAAATACAGGTATCAGGTATGAGCCGCTTAAAAAAGAAAATGTAAATACGCTGAAGAAAAAATTGGATATAGGCAGAAAATCGGAATTGGGCATCAAAACTTGTAGTGTAAATCCAGCCTAGAGGAAATCAGCCTGCTACGCCTAAGCTGCATTAAAATGTGTTGTTAATATCTGGATTCTGCTTGCATTGTGATTCCATCTCAGCAGGCTGGTCATTAACAAGTTAATGTTTCCTTTTTGCTCCATTTATGAGCTTCATCCATTTTTAAAACAACTAATATGTTTTTGAACGGGCCATCACTGGTCATGTTCCAGGTTCAGGCACCCATTTACAACAAGTCACAACTCCCTATTCAAAATGACATTATTAACCAGAGCGAGCAGGAAGACAAAGTGGGGTGATATTTTCAATAATGTGTCTCAGCTGTACAGATTCGCCTTTACATCAGGCTGGTTGTGACTGAGATCTGATTACAGCGTGAGCCGGACCACATCTGTCTGACAGGCTGGATTACATTCTGATCACAAAACACTCTGCATACATTTACACTTTGCATTAACATGAGTTTGTCATTACCTGGATACTGTATTTTTATGCAGGGTGTATAGGCCGTTTCACAGTGCGCGTGGATATCCATGTAGGTTTTCTGTGTGGATATTTTTTTAATGATTTGCAATGGAAATTTACACACTGTTGCAGAAAAAAATCGGCGTCACCGTAGCTGCTGTTGTGGATCAGCAGAAAGCAGTGTCTGACCAACAGAGGTGTGTAGTAATGCGTTCCATTTACTCCGTTACATTTACTGAAGTAACTTTATTCACAAAATTGTACTTTACTGAGTAGTTCTATGGCAGGATTCTTTTAGCTCATACTGAGTATATTTATGAAGAAAAAATATACTTTTATACCCCATTAGATTTGGTGGCACTCTGCATTACTTTTTATTTCACTGTTTGAATTCAGTCACATTCAGTTTTTCTCTCATTGTCAGACACTACACTGTCTGCTTCAGCTCCAAAGTAGCCACGCCCCCACCCTCTGTTTCCATGGTTTCACTCATGGCAGAATCAACAGCAGGAGGTTTAGAAGAGGCACATCCCTGCCACGCATTCAAACACTGTTTTCTTTTCAGCTACATAAATGCGTCACTGTCTTTGTCTGCTAAAAATGTGACATTTCAGCTTCTAAGAACTAAACATGGAACTTGAGGAAACATGTAGCGGTAAGCTGCAACGTTATCTACTTAACTAGCTGCGGCTGCTAATGCTAACTCAAGTTTTCCTGTTCTATTCTGAGTAAATTCATGAAGCTAACCGAGCTAACTGTCTTAACTAGCTGCTGCTGATAATGGTAACTCAAGTTCTCCTGTTTTATTCTGAGTAAATTCATGAAGCTAACCTCGCTAACTGTCTTGGGGGCCAGGCCAGAATTGTCATGATTTGTTATGTGGTAAATATTTGATTTATTACTGTCTACTGTTTCTTTATATGATATGATTTGGATTGTATTAGAAGCTACATACGGCTACTTTGCATTTTTTTTTCTCAGACGAGCACTTTATAGCTTGTTGATTATTCTGAAGAATAAGCTTGATCAAAGTTACTCACTACTCAAGTAATCTTTTTCACACATACTTTATTACTCTCACCAAGTCATTATTTTGGTGACTACTCTTACTTATACTTGAGTCACTATTATCATAAAGTAACAATACTTTTGCTTGAGTACAGTTTCTGGCTCCTCTGCTGGCCAATAAGAAGCCCTAACATCACACACGTGACACACTCTTCAGCCGTGGCAGAAACACTGATCAGCTGTGTCTCAGCACAGAGAGGATTACATGAATGCTGAAGCCAAACAGCAAATCTGGTCAGTGATCACACAGGAGGTTGGATAAGAAGATAGTAATTTATCATTGACGTTAGATATTGAACTCTTCTCATAATATTAGCCACACCAGTTAGGTAGCAAGTTAAAGAATGACTGGAGAAGCATGGTACCTGATTGTTGTCTTAGCTTAGCCCCCAGAAAAATAATCATGGTTAAAAATAAAGATTCAGCAGCTCGTCCATGAAACAGAATTTGTGAATTCCAACCATCCCAGACTTTCCAGCGCTCCTCTGAACTTGACTGTAATAAACATTTTACTTATCAATCAGCTCTTCTTTGATGTGTTGATTGTATTTTTATTCAGTGGTTTAGCTGAACAGCTTCATAAACACTCTTATGTTATCTGTACGTTTTTAACGGCATTAATGTCAAACGATGAAAGACTTTTTTGTCACATGATCTCATTTATATAATTTAGATGCACCGGTAGTTTGAAGTGTGTGAGGTCTTACATCTTACAGCACTGGATCGATCTTATTCAAGCTACTCAGTCATTCATCTGTAAAACCTTGGAGAAACATCGGCCATAGATTCCCAGAGATGTTTAATTTCCCCACTTTTCTTTTACAGAGACTTTTCTTTGCTGTTGATAAGGACTGAACAAAAGCAGGAAATCCTCATCAGCCCCAGTATGAAAGCTTACTGGTAGATTGTCACACGGAAACCTGCAAAGCACTGCACTGGTGTGAACCAGCCTTAAATGACCATACCGGCCATTTTGCAATGTTTGAGCCTAATACATTCAATTTTCATACATGTAACGTTACTGACAATCATTTTCTAAAACACACTACTAGAACAGTGAATTAAAAATGTTTTTCCTACCTTCCAGACCTCCATTGATTTCAGTTCATTCTGCTATTAAAATCAACTTGTTGATACTTGAAACGTTCTTGGTAATTCATCATCACCAACAAGATGTGTATTCAGGTTTTTTTTTTAGAAGTTATGCAATTTTAATGTTTAAGTGCAATAAAAAGCGTGGAGTGAATGTATGCCTCCACCGGGGAATATAGTCCCAAAAGAAGACCTGTGTTTATGGACTTCATAAGGCTGTGTAAGTATTAGCAGGAGAAACATGGATTTTTAAGGTGGGTGTATCACTTGAATATTTGATTTGGAAAGATTAAGAGATTTTGCAAAATATCAGGAAAGCTGAAATACGATTTTATCCTTTGGGAAACAATTGTCAGCAATGCAGCGTATGAAAATTGAGTATGTTAGGCTCAAACATGCAAAATGGATGGTATGGTCCTTTAAAACAGACCCAAGTCAAGTCTCAGACATGAACCTGGTTTGAATAAGTCACAAATGTAAACTCAAAATTATCATTTTTGATATACTAAACTGTTGTTTACAGCAGTTGTTACCCTTTTTAAAATTCAAAATAAATGCTACCACACACTTCAAATGTGTTTTTTGAACAACTATACATTAATTGTAGGATAATACATTAAGTTGTCTGTCTCTTTTTAAATGTCACCTTGTAGAAATATTCCATAAACTAAATCTTCGCTGTTTCTGGTTTCACTGTGAACGTGTCCAAGCTGCCATTTTGGGGCCTCTCCTGGGACACTGAATAGGTCGGACACCAGCAATGCAGCATATCTAAATATAGCTTTGTAAATGCGTTTCGACTGCTTTCAAATGGCTGTTTGTGTTACTGCAGCATCTTACGTTCTGACTGCTTTATGGCCTCTGATCGTGCATTTTATGCTCAACCTCCCTCCATCCACTGTTCTTACATTCTTCCTAAGCCTTACCCACATCATCACGTCCAGATGCAGGTTTAGAAGGCCCCCCACAGCTGACCTTGTGCTGCCTGCTGGGAAGGCTGTGGAGGGGAGTCAAGAGGAGGCGGCAGAGTATCGATTGACAACTAACTTCTCTGCCTTTAAGCCTCAAGCTTTCTACAAGCTGTATGTCTATGCATGGGTATAAAAGAGAGACGGGNGAGAGAGAGAGAGAGAGAGAGAGAGAAAGAGAGACTTCACATAGCGTGTTGACCTGAAGGCACATGATCACTTCTCTTTATACATAAAACCATTCATTCATTAAATTCATGAGCGGATCAATGGTGGCTGCTTTTATTTGGAAGTCTATTAAGACTCCCATCAAATCACATCTAATTACACCTTCCACAATCTCAGAGAGAACTTCAGTAACTTAAGGTAGTGTGTAAAAGCTTTATGGGTTCATGCCCACTGAATTCATTCATAAAGTGAAGAGATATGAGTTTCTTGCTGAAACTCTCTATTTAATTACTGCTAAGCATTCTATTTATTTCTCTATCCACTGTTGGACATGCTAACTCTGAGAACAGCCTCCTCCATTATCCAGTGAAACTTCACAGTTCTGGGAGCTGCGCAGTGCACACACAATCTTTAAAGGACCATACCATCCATTTTGCATGTTTGAGCCTCAATTTTCATACATGTTACATTACTGACAATCATTTCCCAAAGCATACTACTGGAATGGAAACCTGCAAAGCACTGCACTGGTGTGAACCAGCCTTAAAGGACCATACCGGCCATTTTGCAATGTTTGAGCCTAATACATTCAATTTTCATACATGTAACGTTACTGACAATCATTTCCCAAAGCATACTACTGGAACGGTGAATTAAAAATGTTTTTCCTACCTTCCAGACCTCCATTGGTTTCAGTTCATTCTGCTATTAAAATCAACTTGTTGATACTGTAAACGTTCTTGGGATAGGTAATCCATCATCACCAACAAGACGTGTATTCAGGTTTTTTTAGAAGTTATGTAATTTTAGTGTTTAAGCTCAATAAAAAGCGTGGAGTGAATGTATGCCTCCACCAGGGAATATAGTCCCAAAAGAAGACCTGCGTTTATGGAAAAATTTAAAGGACCGTGACTTCATAAGGCTGTGTAACTATTAGCAGGAGAAACATGGATTTTTAAGGTGGGTGCATCGCTTGAATATTTGATTTGGAAAGATTAAGAGATTTTGCAAAATATCAGGGAAGCTGAAATACGGTTTTATCCTTTGGGAAATGATTGTCAGTAACGTAACATGTATGAAAATTGAATATAATAGGCTCAAACATGCAAAATGGATGGTATGGACTTTTAATGATTGGCCCTGTGGGAGCTGTGAAACACGTGTGTCAGGTCACGCACACACATAGCATACCATCAGGACGGTGCATCAGTTTCAGGTTTGTAATCTGGTATCTTGACAATGTTGTGGTTTGTAAACTAGATCAGCAACACGGCTTCACAAATTACAAGATCTTCTCAGCAGGAGGAATCAGATCTGTCTCCTCTCCAAACTGTATTTAGTCACAAAAACCCAAGTGACAGAGAACCTGATGGAGCCTTTCTCAGCCATGTTTCCTGATGATTAGTTGAAGGAGTAATGAATCCCTGCACTCTCATTGCTGCTCACAACACCTGACAGTCCAGATCTTCAGCCTGTCAGGTGTTCTCAGGTTTCACTTTGGAACAGTTCACGCCTAGTGATCACTCACAGGTGTGAGCATCAGGTAATCCCTCATCTCAGGTGATATCCAAAAACTATCAGTGAAAGGAAAAGCAGGGATAAAATTGTGTAGTCTGACATAGGTTTAAGATGGATAAAGGAACATAAAAATTCAGAGCTTCATTTCAAACTTCTGAGAATAAAGTCAGAATTTGGGAGAGTTGAATTATGAATAAACTCAGAAAAGGTTTTTTTTTTTTTTTTGCAAAATGATGCTTTCTGCATGCGTGTGTGTGTGTGTGCGTGTGCGTGTGTGTGTGTTCAGTTAGATTGTGGTAAATTGAGTCATAAATTAAACTTTGGCTTTTCTACAAAGATCTTGAAGCAGGAATCTGTTCTAACCGGATGTGAAAGTATTGTTGCTCTGTGGCACGTTTTCTCCTCACAAGTGATAGAACATATACAGTATGTGCTTTCTTTCTTTCTTTCTTTCTTTCTTTCTTTCTTTCTTNACAAGTGATAGAACATATACAGTATGTGCTTTCTTTCTTTCTTTCTTTCTTTCTTTCTTTCTTTCTTCTACCTGGCGGCATACTCATTCACTCTCAAACTTTTGAGATTAAATTCATAGAATTTCTGAGTTTTAATCGAAATTCCAGTTTTTGATCTCAGATTTTCTGTTCATTCTCAGAATTAATCTCAGGCTTTATTCTCAAAATTCTCCTTTTATTCTCAAAATTTTCAACTTAAACTTGTTTCTGAAATTATTATTATTATTTTTTTTTACATGGCCTTCAGATACAACTGCTTGATTTTATTTTTTGTAAGCAATATCCACAATATTCTGACAGCTGTTAATTTTTGACAGTCATTTATGAAATCTCTTAAAATTCTGCTGAAAATGATTTCCTCTCTTTGCCCCATTCAATCAGATGTGAACTGACAAGCAAACACACCCACTCTGTTTTCTGTCCCACAGTTCATCAGGTGAGAGACTGTCTGGGGTCACAGATACAAAGCAGGTAACACACGTAGCTGTTGCCATGGCGATAGGATGCTGTCTTCATGGCGATAAGAGACTGTCAGAGCACTGACCTTTTCCCAGCGGCCCTTCTGTAAACATGGCTAATGATGGCTTCAGGTGATAACACTCTGCTTTCTTCTCTTCTTCTCTCTCTCTTCTCCTCTACCTCCCCCCCCCCCNCCCCCCCCCCCTGATATTAGAGCCTGGGGTTCTATCTGTCCCTCTGATATCCTTTGTACTCACAGGAGAAATCCCAGAAATCCCCTCTCCTTCTCCCGTGTTTAATCTCCTTATCGGTGCAGAGATTACAGCGCTCAGTGAATAGAGGAGGAGGAGCGGCAAGGAGCAAAGCACTGTAATGTGACACGGCAGGACTCCAGGGATTACGGAGCACAGACGTCCCCCGAGGCCTTGGCCGATGCCGATACCAATATATTATGTCAAAAACCGTGTTCAGTTATTTTCAGAATTATGAAAGTCTACAGGGAGTACTGGTTCTCAAATACATAGGAATAAATGTTCAGCATCTTTTCCCACAGCAGACGCCTTTCAGATCCACAGAAGCGTTTCCTGTCTAAATCATTTGGCTCAGTGGCCTGACACATATCTTTCTGCTGGTTTGCCTGTGATGAACCTTTATTTCTAATTCATCAAAGCTCCAGTCCCACTGAGGGACAGGTTAGGGTAAGGGACGTGTCAGATTGCTCACTGTAATACCAGTATAATTTTTTTTACATTTTAACATTTTTTTTTTTCACATCATTCGTTTCATTTCAGGAGGAGAGCCAATCAGCTGATTTGAGACACAAAACAAACAGGAAGTGATGTTGACTCAGTCAAGCACAGCTGGAGCGTTAGCTAGCTGTGCTTCCTGTGACAGAACAAGCGAAATTAGCTTGTGGTGACTTTTTTGTCAGCGGTGACTTGTTATTGTGATGTATGAACAGCATTAGCTTAGCCGCTACGCTAACTTCAGCAACTACTACTACTACTACTACTACTACTACTAATAATAATACATTTTACTTGTATAGCACCTTTCAAGACACCCAAAGACACTTTACAAAGAAATAAGACATTAAAAGAAAACAATAGAATAGTATATATAATTGTATATTTGTATATGGCAATATTTCTTTGCATCTATGTTTACATCAGTATACAATAATAATAATAATAATAATAATAATAATAATAATTTCAATTATAAAGCGCACATCCCATAAATTNTAATAATAATAATAATAATAATAATAATAATAATAATTTCAATTATAAAGCGCACATCCCATAAATTCGAGGTGTTGTACATAAACTGAGATGAGGAAAAACAATAAACAAGAACATATTTAGGTTTAGTTTATTTGCTGATATTAATTTATGTTTTATAACGACTGAAGACGAGCAGCTAAAGTTAATTTGAGTTTCTGTTTACAAGCAAAAATATTACAGGGTTTAGTTATTTCTACTTTACTCAAAGGAAAAACTCTACTGTTTCTACGTCAACACTTCATTTTTATTCATGTTGGTACAGTTTACAGTTTTGTTTACTTCTAAAATCACCGTGGCAACACTGTTCAGTGTTACTTTCTTCATATAGTCTTGAATATCATTTTCACAAAAATGCCTTCAGATATCCTGATATTTTGAGACTGTATCGCCCAACCCTAGTCCCACTGCAGATCTGTGACACGNAATAGGAAATGGCTCCTAATTGGCCATAGGGCCATCAGCTCTGGTTACAGCAGACAAATTACTGTGGGTAAAGTCACAACAGCAACAAAACAGAATTAGCAGTAATGCAGTAAAACGCTGCTCACAGTGGTTTGAAAACATCTGTGTGACATGTGGTGGAGAATAAATGAAGAATGTGGCTCTTTAAGCAGCATCGGCCTTCCTTTGCTTTTCTCCTCCGAAAAGCACCAGCTGCTCCCACGACTTTCACTTCAGTCATCACGGCTCAGCCGCTGCTCTGTGCGTAACTACAATGAGCAGCCACAAACACATATCAATTAACGTATTACCGAGTGGACACCGTCAGCACTTTGTACATTTAACAGTTTGACACCGCTTTGCAGAGGAAAATTACAGGGATTACATGGCTGATCGCCAGCGGCTTGCAGCCACATTCCCTCTGAAATGAATATGGAGGGGCTGAGAGATTCCCGCAGACGCTGCAGCCGTCCCCAGCACTCAGGATGACCGCACTTCCTGCCCGCTAGCTCGTTACACAGCTAAATGAAGTGTGTAGGCTGCGAGAGAGTAATGTCAGGCTTTGGTATGAGGGAGTTTATCAAACAAGCTCATGTGCGACGTCGCCATCGCGGCTCCAAGTTTAAAAGATGCAGTCTGCTGTCACAGCTTTGTGTTAAATGACATGTCAGACTGAGCCAGACCACCTCTGATATTACAGAAATAATGTGTTGGCTTTAATCGAATATGTAATATAAACATTATAAATACCACACTTATAATTTACATTAAAGGACCATACCATCATTTTGCATGTTTGAGCCTAATACATTCAATTTTCATACATGTAACGTTACTGACAATCATTTCCCAAAGCATACTACTGGAACGGTGAATTAAAAATGTTTTTCCTACCTTCCAGACCTCCATTGGTTTCAGTTCATTCTGCTATTAAAATCAACTTGTTGCTACTTGAAACATTCTTGGGATAGGTAATCCATCATCACCAACAAGATGTGTATTCAGGTTTTTTTTTTTAAAGAAGTTATGCAGTTTTAGCATTTAAGCTCAATAAAAAGCGTGGAGTGAATGTATGCCTCCACCGGGGAATATAGTCCCAAAAGAAGACCTGTGATTATGGAAAAATTTAAAGGACTGTGACTTCATAAGGCTGTGTAACTATTAGCAGGAGAAACATGGATTTTTAAGGTAAGTGTATCGCTTAAATATTTGATTTTGAAAGATTAAGAGATTTTGCAAAATATCAGAAAAGCTGAAATACAGTTTTATCCTTTGGGAAATGACTGTCAGTAACGTAACGTATGAAAATTGAATATAAAAGGCTCAAACATGCAAAATGGCTGGTATGGTCCTTTAATTTCAAAATTCAGAGAATAAGGTCAGAATTTGGAGAGTTAAATTATGAATAAACCAATAGAAGAGGCTGTTTTTTGGGGCAAAATTATGTTTTCCATGTGTGTGTGTGTGTGTGTGTGTGTGTGTGTGTGTGTGTGTGTTCAGTTGGATTGTGGTAAATTGAGTCCATAAATTAAACTTCAGCTTTTCTGCAACACATTTTGAAGCAGGAATCTGTTTTTATCAGAGCGCTCTATGAAGTGACAGAACACACCAGAATCATATTTGTCCGTCCTTTCTTTCTTTCTCATGCAAAATGGGTGGTATTGTCCTTTAAGTCCATATTTGCATTGGCTCACATTTGGCATGTCAGTGGTGGTGTTCTACGGCACAAACACACAATTACTTTCCACACAGTCACTAATAAATATAGCATATTAGCATCTGCACCACTTACAATTCATCAATGTCGGTTGTTGCGATCTTTGATTTTGTTGGTTTTGTTACTTTTTTCTTTTTTTTCTTGTTTGCTTTTTCTCAGCACAGCTTTGTATTATGAGTGATTCTGAGTTCCGACAGACTGTCATCTTTTGTACAAAAACACGCTGAAATGATATTTAAAAATGGCGGCTGTCCACCTGGGGAAGCTTGACCCAAACTTCCTGAACCATCAGAGTTCCTACCCTTCAGCAGGAATGAAACATGCTTTAGGAACAATAGTTGCAGGACCAAAGGGATCCAGTTTCCTTAATGTGAAATGAAGGAAAGTTCCGGATTCCTGAAAATGCCTGTGATATGAAGGGCATTCAGCCCTCACTCTGCACCTTTGTGAAAACTGATTAAACGACCAAAAGAAGGTACATGCTGTGTTCTGAAAAGCAAAGGGAGTGGTAGAAGAGTAAACCAGCCTGAGTCAATGCTAGTCTTACAGCCCAAATCAGGTCGATGTAATGTGGCTTTAGATCAGGGAGCAGAGAGAACGACGAGGATAAAACTGAGACAAGAAGAGCAAGATTAGTTTGAAGGATGCAGTTTGTGGAGTAACTCTTCATTTCACTGCCTAGCACTTCGGCAGCTCTCTCTCTCTCTCTCTCTCTCTCTCTCTCTCTCTCTCTCTCCCCCTCCTCTTCTAACCCTTTCAGTCCGCTCGGCACGCTCAATTATTTATCAGCTTACAGACTGAGCAGAGGAAAGAGCAAGGAGGCAAACCGCTGCTATAATCTTTACTCCTTCCCCTTCCTTGCCGTTACTCCTCTCTTTCATCTCCTTCAAAACTGACCATCCGTCCATTCTTCAACGTGTAGCATGAATAATACCATGGGTGCAAATGAGAGGAAGCCAAAGCTTTTCCTGTCTTCTCTCATCTGTAAACACCTGAATCCACGCCTGAATTCTCGTTTCCTCCATCTCTTTCTCTCACTTCGACAAACCCAGCCTTTTTCTCTCCTCTCTCCTCTCTTTCTTCCTTTCACCTCCACCTTCGATGTACCTGTTCATTAGTTCTGGCTCCGTGGTTTGATTCCTTCTCTTCCAGCTGCTCTCATGCTTCTTTCATCGTCACCACCGGCGGTCTTTGTTCTCGCTGAGAGCCTCCGAAGGGACAGATGGAAGTATTTTAAGTCCCTCACTGTTGTCAGAGCAGCGTCGGGGCGATCACTGCAGCCTCAGCACTGCATAACGCCGCAGCAGAACTGCTCCTGTGCTGAGTTGACTTTATTTGACAGTTGATGATTTCAGTTTATTAGTCAAACATTAAACATTGTGCAGCTCATTTACACGCAGGTATCCGTGTCATACTCATGTCTGCATGTGTACCTGCGGCTGCTTGAGAATATTGTCAAAACATGAGAGAGAGAGAGAGAGAGAGAGAGAGAGAGAGAGAGCTGGTAGCAGCAGTGATGAAGAGGAATAGTTAATGTCGACCGCCCTGGCTGCTGCGTCAGAATCAAAGCCACCTGCTTGCTTACAGCCACCAGCAGCAGACCCCATCATTACCCACCAACACCAAGACAGGAGGAGACAGAGAGGAAAACAAGATAAAGAGAGAAAGAATGACTAAAAGAGAAAGGGAGGGCAACAATGAGCAGCCTGACAGAGAAATGAGAGACGGACTGAGGTCAGCTCAGCGTGGTTACACCACCCCTCTGCTTCCTTTTCTACATCATCGTTCTCTTTTCTCATCTTGTTAAATAAAACCTCCTACTTGATCATTTTGGGAAATTTGAAGCCCACAGTCAGCAGCACCGCTCTGAAAAATATGACGCCAAACTTTAGCAAATTAACATCATTTGTGGGGAAGCAGAAGTTCTTTTGCCAACAGCCAGTTGAAGGCAGAGTGGCGTGGGTGGATCACGAGGGAGGTGGCTGGGTGCTCGAATAACGTTTTTCTTTTTCTTTTCTTTTTTTTTATCATCTTTAAGCAATGTAATCTGAACAATGTTGCAGCACCTTCACCCTCTGATGAGTGCTGGCTTACAATTAGAACTCTTAAAGCAATTACTGTATACTGAACCCACTAGTCTCACGCTGACGAAAGTAAAACAAGCCTGAGGTAGAGACTTCCAGTAAGTCATTGTCTCTGAAGTCTCGTGTCGTAAGTTTGAAGTTCTGAAACTCAGAGATGCCTGAAAGCTGTAGGCTCTACTGATACAAAAGAGTATAAAATCAAAAAAGTCAAATCCTCTAGGTCGGCCATCAACAATGCAGCAGCTAGTACACATGGAAAGTTTGATTCATTTATAAGAACTGGATCAGTCTGATTGTCCTGAGAAAGACCGGTTCATGCCCAAACTGAATCACCGATTCATCTGGTGGGGGGGTAGAATGTCCGCACACCTCTGTACTTCCATGCGTGAGCTGTTGTCGCCTGCTGTTACAATTAGCCTGTAATCATTATAATGGGTTGTGGGGTCGCTTCCTTTTATTTTCAATATGCTGAGAGACAAAATGAGCTGAAATCTCATCATAAAGTGAAAAACTAGCAGANTTATTTTCAATATGCTGAGAGACAAAATGAGCTGAAATCTCATCATAAAGTGAAAAACTAGCAGACCAGCTCCGTCTTTCATTCTCCCCCCCAATCAAACAATGGCGATTTCTCATGGCTCTCATGGTTCTCACTGCTCTTGCGGTTCTCGTGGCTCTCATGGTTCTCACTGCTCTTGTGGTTCTCGTGGCTCTCTTGGTTCTCACTGCTCTTGCGGTTCTCGTGGCTCTCTTGGTTCTCACTGCTCTTGCGGTTCTCGTGGCTCTCTTGGTTCTCACAGCTCTCAGCTCTCATGGTTCTTATGACTCAGTTCTCATGGTTCTCATGACTCTTGGTTCTCTCGGTTCTCACAGCTCTCTCGGCTCTGCCCTCTGTGTCTCTAATGAACCTGTCTGTGACTGCGCCCCCTAGTGGACGCTCACCTACACTACATCAAACACGACTTCAGCAGTGTTTGTGTCACACAAACTAGATTGCCTGTGCCAAACAGACATTAGTTTTATGATTGGAGTTAGAATGTGTTGATTAATCTCAAAGACGGGATGTTGNAAACAGACATTAGTTTTATGATTGGAGTTAGAATGTGTTGATTAATCTCAAAGACGGGATGTTGTGAAAGAAAAAGTACATGACTATATTGAAACTCATTCATTTATACCACGGACCAGAACGAACCGGAAGTATGTGGTTCATACCGGATCACCAACTCATGGACTAACGATCAAATCTTTGAGTCGATGATTCGTGAACTGGCCATCTCCAGCAGCTAGTCCAGCAGCCATGCCATTTCCATGTCTCTGAAACACACTTCTAACTCGCCCAGCGCTCCGGACAGTGAGAGAGCGCATGCTGCAAGCTTCCTGCAGGTCTGCAGCATGGTGGGCTTCTGAAGGCGAAGGTCAGTGTACACACACACACACGCACACACACACACTGTATCGCTGTGTTTCAGCTCCACATCAATAAAAACCTCCTTTCAGCTCAATCTCCTGAATCTCCTGTCTAGGCTGCACTCCCATGAGGCACTGCAGAAACACACACACACACACACACACACACACACACAGACACAGTGTGATGTGCTGCAAATCCATACGATGTTTAACACTGATAACAGGATGTATCTCAGCGTGTCTGCAGCCAGATAAATGAAGCACATATCAAATAATGTGTGCGTCACTTTCCACAATCTGAGATTTATTTAAAAAAGACATAAAGACAGTTTTTTTTGTTTTGTTTTGTTTATCTTGTTGGTGTCCGTGTACTTATCCTCACAGAAACTACAGTGGTGTGTGAAAACATGATTTCATCCAGTTTTTACTGAAGGTTTGAAAATATCTTCAGCAATATATTACAAAATATGAACTCAGACTCATTGTTCGCTTAAAGGACCATAACAATGGATTTGGCTTGTTTGAGCTCAATAAATACAATAAATGCAATATCTTATGTTACTGCTGACCATTTCCCAAAGCATAAAATCGTATTTCATATTATCTTCCACATCCTTTAATCTTTTAATATCAAATGTTCAGGTGGTACATCCACCTTAAAATTCAGTGTTTTACCTTCTGACACTTACGCACAATCATTTAAATTTCTCGATAAAAAGCCATCTTCTCCTGGGAGTATGTTCCCATAATTTTTTTTTTTTTTTTTTTGGCATTCTCATATTTTTAAAAACCTAGTACTTAACACATGAAACAGAACAATGCGGGTTAAGGCAAAAAGCCGACATGGCTTATCAAGGTCTTCACCAAGAAAGGAAAAAAAAACACATTTACAATAACATACAAGCAAAGAAAGAAAAAAAAAGAAAAAAAAAGGAAAAAAGCAAAGAAAAAAAATTTCTTCCATGCTGATCGTTTAAAGTAACTTCAACTAAAACTGTTTATAGACATTTTGTTCACTGAGAGATTATTGAACTGAAGCACGTTTCAAGTCTCTACAAGTTGATTTTTATGTCGTACTGGAATTAACTGAAACCAGCGGCAGTCTGGAAAGTAGGAAAAACAATTCTAATATTCTAAAGCAGTAAGGTAACATCTGTGGGTTGCATTTATTGGCTTGGAGTTGATTTTGGTGAAAACGCAGAATTTCCCTTCACAACATCCAGTGATGCTCATCGTTTATATTCTACAGCTGATATAATATAATATAATATAATATAACATAACATAACATAACATAACATAACATAACATAACATAATATATTTGTCATTTACTCCCTGATGCCTTCAGGATCTAGGGACCTCAGGTGGACATGTCCTCTATTTAGAGAATTAACATCAACTTGACAGGACAGCAAACATGTCATGTTGAAACGAGCAGCAGCCCTGTAACGCTGAGCGCTTTACTTGCTGCAGTGATATTAATAATTTAAGCCTGACAAACTGATGTGATGCTTTAAGAACGAGCTCAAAGGCGATTAATCACTAGTTATTAACTTCTCAGATCTGAAGTCTGCATCTTTTCTGATTTTGCTTTAGCGAATTTACGAGCGTCTAGATTAATAGTTTGTTTAATGAATTTAGAAGAAATTACATGTCATTTTGAATTTCAGCATCAATGATTTTTCCGTCTTGAAATTGCCAAATTGTTGGTAAATATGATTCTGAAAGTAACTGTTGTGTCCATCAGTGCAAATAAGACATTTCGCTCACCGTGCCGCTTATACAAGTCCAGACTGTAATTAATCTGTGTTTATGCAGAGCAGCACACTGAAACCTACAGTCTTTTCTTTCTATCCTGAAGTTTTATCCTCTATGCTTTCGAGACTGCTTTAACTGAAAATAAGTAGCTAAATAAATCATTTTATTAAAAACAAAAAATACAGCTCATGCAGAGAACTCAAACTTTTGCCAAAGCCCAATTTTTACTATTATTACCTTGAAATCAGATGTGTAAAAAGACTTAAAGTACCATACCTGCTATTTTTCATGTCTGAGCCTAATATATTAAATTTTCGTACATGTAACGTTACTGACAATCATTTCTCAAAGCATACTACTGGAACGGTAAATTAAAAATGTTTTTCCTACTTTCCAGACCTCCATTGGTTTCAGTTCATTCTGCTATTAAAATCAACTTGTTGATACTTGAAACGTTCTTGGGATAGGTAATCCATCATCACCAACAAGACATGTATTCAGGTGTTTTTTTTTAGAAGTTATGTAATTTTAACATTTAAGCACAATAAAAAGCATGGAGTGAATGTATGCTTCTAGGGAATATAGTCCCAAAAGTAGACCTGTGTTTATGGAAAAATTTAAAGGACTGTGACTTCATAAGGCTGTGTAAGTATTAACAGGAGAATCATGGATTTTTAAGGTGGGTGTATCAGTTGAACATTTAATTTTGAAAGATTAAGAGATTTTGCAAAATATCAGGAAAGCTGAAATACGGTTTTATCCTTTGGGAAATGATTGTCAGTAACGTAACACATATGAAAATTTAATATATTAGGCTCAAACATGCAAAATGGATGGTATGGTCCTTTAACGTGCAGCGGTTTTGTGGACATCACATCAGATTACATGCATGATCACATTATGATCAGATCTTTATCTAGGTTTGAGTGCACACCTGGGTCACATGCGTGAGATAAAATCCGCCAACAAAACCTGGCATGCTTCACCTTCCGCCCACTGTTGATAATAAAGTTATTTTTGAATTGCTGTAATTGGGTCTGTACAAGGGAACAGCCTCATCAATGGAGCAAAGAGCTGTCTAACGACCCGCTGAGTGAGATCCGATCACAATGCCGGCGGAGTCCAGCTGAGAAAACTACCTTTTAATGCTATGTGTAAAGTCAGCATCAGTTATCAGCATTCAGATCCAGATCCAGATCCAGAGACTGAGTTTTAATGCAAGGCAAGGTGTGAAAGAGGCCAGAAAGAAAACTCACACAGCTTCAGCAAAGTTTTGATAACACACACACACTGTATTCCCAGGAGTATGGCCACTGCAAATCCTTAAAGCCGCTGTGTCACGGCGCTGCGTCTGAGCTGAGAGGAAAGCTATTTTAATAAATTTTTACAGTAACACAGAAAAACTTTTCCAACATTACAGCTCAAAACCTGAATCATGTCATCAGGATGAACACAAGGATGTTTCTTTGAGAAAGTGACAGGTTACCTCTTATTCAGGCCGATGTTACAGATGCATTCAGAACCACAAACCTCCCGTCTATTCATAAGACCTCTATTAATAATTAGTAATAAGAATAAATGGAGTTTCTATGAATTTCCAAACCTGTAAGGTCAGACTTGTAAAACAAGACAGTGAGAGAGAAAGTATCAGTGCAACAGGGCTGCACTTCATCAATGCCAGTAAAGCAGCCGGATGGTTGGTACAGGGTGAGAGGCAAACGACAGAAACCTTTCTGCCTCGTCACGTTACTCAGCCCCGACTCCAAGAAAGGCACCGCTACACGCTTTCTGCTCTGACATGATAAACACAGATGACCAATAAGCAGGAATGTGTGTGATCAGAATGGAGCTCAGTCCTCAGACCCCACAACAATTTATCAGTCGCTGTTGGTCAACATACTGAGTTTACGTGTGTGTCGAGTGTGTGTTTCGTCTTTCCTCAGCGTGTTGAGGAGCTGCAGGACCCCATCAAGGCCTCAGTACTCACCCAGAAATACATCATCATCTCGGCTGAGGGGGAATGGGACACCAGGGGTTGGAAGATGGGGCAATGCAGGGAGACCGGAGAGGCCAGCGCTCGTCCTCTCTCTCTCTCTCTCTCTCTCTCTCTCTCTCTCTCTCTCTCTTCCTCACTGATCTTCCTCTGCTTATTCAGTCACTTCACTTGGTTCTCCTTCTCCTCGGGACCCGCTCGTCTCGTTTTCCTCGCCGTCTGCTCGGTATTATCTGACGGCCGGCTAATTGCCCGCGTTTGTGGTTTTGTAGCTGACTTATAAAGTTCCTTTTATGTCTCCCTCTGCTCCTGAAGACAGTTGGTCTTCCTCTCCCGCTGACTCTTTTGAGCTGTGATTTGACTTGTGAGAGTTGTTGCCAACGCTGCTTCTCCTCCACCCGAATCTTCAAAAAGCTCTTCTGCTGCTTCCTGCCAAAGGGGAAAACAGGAGTGGAGCAACTAGAGAGTCAGAAAGAGAGGAGGGAAACAACGAGGAGAGAATGTGCTGCAAGGCGTTGCTACACTGCCTCTCCTCACTTTTTGCTTTTTATTCCACCTCTTTCTTCTTCCTCCTCTTCTCCAGCCTGCTACTCTTTTGTGCTCACCTCTTGCTTCAGCCCTTCCTGCCTCGTCTTTTTTTCAGTCTTTTCCAGTTGCTGTAAACTATCCCTCACTCTCTCTTTCACTGACATGCACCAAGCCTCTCTCCTCTTAGTCTGACTTCCCTCTCTCCCTCTCTCTCTCTCTTTCTCTCTCTCTCTCTCTCTCTCTCTCTCTCTCTCTCTCTCTCCNCCCCCCCTCTCCTTTTTCTTTTCTTCTTCTCTCGCTCCTGGGTAGCACCAGTCCAGCAACCAGCTTAAGGGGGAGAGCACATCCAAGCCAGACTTTCCCTCAGTGTTCCTGGCTGAAGAGGCTGGTGAAAGCTGGAGATCCCGGTGCAACGGTACAGTAGCACAGTAGCTTTCAACCAGGGAGAGACGTTGCAGAGGAGAGGGAGGTGGTGGTGGTGGTGGGGGGTGG
>VXCM01003744.1:0-15689 GCA_014773175.1 Lucifuga dentata | reverse complement strand
TGGGGTAAGAGAGAGAGCAGATAGATGGAAGGAGGAGGGAGTATGGTTTAAAATGCCGGTATTGCAGTAAAAGACGATGTCAGACTGGAAGTTGTGTAGAACCGGTGGAGAAGGCAGGAGGAAGCAGGAGCAGAGTCTTTGGAAAGAAAGTGGATGATATGAGCCGTTAAGCTGCTCTGGGAGCACTGGGGAGGAGCAGGGGTGGCGGTGAAGTCGTGACACATGTGGAGACACGTGGCGAGATCAGGAGAACCTCAAAACTGTGTTTGGATTTACCTGGGGAGGGAGGGGGTCAAGTGAAGTGAAGTTCTAGGCATTACTTTTTTGGTGTAGTGATGGTATGCATGTATTATGTGTGTATGTATGTATACAGTATATGTATGCATGTATATGTATGTAAGTATATATATGTATGTGTGTATGTATACAAGTATATGTATGTATATATGTATGTACGTATACATTATATGTATGTATGTATACAGTATATGCATGTGTGTATGAGTGTATGTATGCATGTACGTATGTATACAGCATATGCATGTATGTATGTATGTTTACAGTATATGTATGTGTGTATGTATGCATGTACGCATGTATGTATACAGTATATGTATGTATGTATGCATGTATGTATACAGTATATGTATGTATATATGTCTATATGTATACAGTATATGTATGTATGCATGTATGTGTACAGTGTTTGTATGTATGTATGTATACAGTATATGTATGTGTGTGTGTATGTATGTATGTATGTATGTATGTATACAGTATATGTATGTATGTATGTATGTATACAGTATATGTGTGTATGTATGTATACAATATATGTATGTATGTATGTATGTATGTATACAGTATATGCATGTGTGTATGTATGTATGTATACAGTATATGTATGTATGTATGTATGTATGTATATTGGTAGTCTTACACCTTGAATCTGCCTCAGACTGAATTGAGCAAAAACTGGTCTGGCCCTCATTAGTGCAGAGACACCACTCTGTGTGTGTGTGTGTGTGTGTACACCAGCTCCAATCAGTGGAGAAAGCATGTTTAACCTGATTCACTTTGTAAAATTAGTTTGCAAATGGCTTGTATTGCACATACATAAACATATATAGACACAAGCCTGTGTGTGTGTGTGTGTGTGTGTGTGTGCGAGGGGTGGNCACACACACACACACACACACACAGAGTCAATACACTGAGACAAGCCGCCATGTTTAACCCCGTCTGCCAAAACCATCCTGCTGGAAAAACACCTGTCTCACTGCTCTCTGCTTCTTTTTATACAGCCTCTCTCTCTCTCTCTCTCTCTCTCTCTCTCTCTCTCTCAAGCTATAATTCAAGTCGAGCTCAATTTCCTCTTTCAGAGCTGAGAAATACCAGTTAAAAATGCATCTTGTCAGGAAATCATAAATACAACTTCAGGGGTTCCATAAAAACACATTCATACTGGCAGCAAGAGATTTCATGAAAGAAAAACATCAAAACATTAATCTAAAGTGAAAATACATTAATAAAATCAACATCAATTACATTTGAAGTTTAGTGTCTTATGCCAGGTTAAAAACTAAGCTTTGAGACCAGAACAATCAGAAAAAAACATAATGTGTATGTGGAATTATTAAACACTTCCTTATGGCTAAAAGCTTGTTTAGCATATTTATGCAGATAGTTCCTAGCATAAGGTTTTATCTTTGCTAAGGATAGACAGTAATAGTCACATTATGATCAGGATTTACTGTAAATCACGCAGAGAGCATCATCTCAGATTTTAAATAAAAACAAATCTAAATAAGAAAAAAATACGACAGTACAGGATGATATATGAGCAAACACAACACTTGTATAACTCCTCCAATGCAAACAAAGAGGAAATTATGTGTTGTGTGTTTTTTTTTTTTNTGCATTTCACATTAAATTCCATATTAAAGCTGCATCAAACATCTTCCTTTGTTTCTTTTTTTTAATCCTTCCTTTTTTGCAGGTTGTGTATCATACATATACTGATATCAATAAGCCATCGACACATTAATTTTGTAAATAGTGGTGGGTTTTTTTTTCAAAATTAATTCGTTATTTGTTTGTTTATTTCTGGGTCGTATTAGACAGCACCTGTAGAGCTGCTTTCGGGCATCAAGGGAGTTTTTGCTGCACACCTGAGATTCTGAGGACCTTACAAAGCTTACAGAAATGAACAGAATTCAGGGACAATGTCTCAGGTTGGACACGACTTGGATGAGATGTAAGCTTCTGTTTGTGTTCCCACGTCTCATTTGTTTCGGGAAATTATGCCAACGCACAGTTCATCTGATAAGGACATCCTGAAGTTTACTAAAGTCAAAATATTGAGCTAATTTCTACTAAAAACAGACTCACTTCCAATTCATCTCAGCTGTTTGAAGTGAAATTGGATTTAAGGGACCATACTACCATTTTGCATGTTTGAGCTTAATATATTCAATTTTCATACAAGTAACGTTATTGACAATCATTCCCCAAAGCATACGACTAGAACAGTGAATTAAAATGTTTTTTCTACAACTATAGTCCTTTAAGTCTGGGTGGAAATGAAGCTATTTACATACATGTATGCATAGCTTCTGTGCAGCTTTAGCCCACGTGCTCCTCCACGTCCACCGCTCCCGCTGAGACAATCAAAGCTCAGAGACTCGCCTGCTTTGTCTCCATTTTTTACTTTTTTACCCAGCAACTATATTCAAAAGAGAACGTTTTCCTATCACATCTGGGTGTAGGGCCATTCCAGGTGTGGGTCTGCACAGGTTAGTCCACGCAGAGCATGTGGGTGAGATCATGCAAAGAGACAACAAGCATCAGGTCAGTCAACAGAGATGCAGATGATGAAAATAAAGTATGAAATAAACTAGACGTGTGTGCAGAGAGCATGCAGAGCTGAGATTCTACCTACATGTACTGATGATTACGGACTCCCCTCCCCGTTCCATTAAATGAGCCACAAAGGAATTCAAACACTGTAGGAGCCACATCTAAGTGGTAATGTTATTTACATGAAGCATTAATTCTTTAATATATTTTGATGTTACAAGTGTGCACCTTCATAGGTGGTGAGGGCGGTGCCATATAAATGACAGCGCAGCGCGCATGGCGGGGGAAGACGGGCACAGCAGATATCGTCATTGACCTCAGCCTCAGCATACAATTCTCAGTTAAAATAGAATGAACAAATGTTATTTTGCTCTTTTGTTTTTGTTGATTTTTTACAATAAAACCGCAAGCAACCGTGAATACTCTCTGCATCATCTTTGGAAAGAAGACTGTGAGTCTGACACTCTGCACCCATACTCTCCATGTGGTAAAAAACCATAAGACAATTGGAAAATGGGATAAGGGATATAGGAGACACCCAAAGCAAGTTTTACCACTACAAACACCATATGTCCATTTAGTCTGAGTCTAAATCAGAATCCTTCCTTTAGGTGACTAAACACAGAAGTGGTGGAAGAATTAAAGAAGTGCTGATGTCTTTTATCTAATTACTGTGACAGGACCACAGTAAAAAAAATAAAATAAAATAAATAAATCAAAGTATGCATCGGCATCCAGATTTATAATGTAATAAAACTAAGCAAAATGTAGTAAAATATCAAAAATTAAAATGTAGTCAATGTAAAGAAGAGTCTTACTGCTCAGTGTAAGAAGTTGTCTATTCATATTTTCAGACCACATGAGGAGTGGAAAGGAAGGAAGGAAGGAAGGAAGGAAGGAAGGTAGGTATGAGCTTCCCTTATGTTTAATGTAATCTGCAATGTAACTACTACTGTATATACTTGAGTATAAGCCAACCCCGATTTTGACCTGTAAATTTAGATTTTTAAAGAAAGCCATATATAAGCTGACCTTGTGATGTTGTTCCATCACTTTATTAGTTTAGCAGATTACTTGTTTTTCTGGGTATTGTCATTGTGATTTTCTGAAAATAATCCATGTACGGCTGTTTTAAAACTTCACCGCTTTAACGGGGCTTCTCTTCCTGATGATAACATCACGCTCTTGTTCTTTTCCTAACTTATTTATTTTCAAAATCAAAATAACAAAAGATGATGTGAGATGAGGTCAAAAACTATACACTGCCCCGTTCCTCATAAACACTGATCAGCCTCCAGCTGAACATCTATAAATAGACTCCTCCTTCATGAAACAGCAGGCTATCATCTCCTAATCAATCAGGTCAGATATAAATATTCATTAATTTATTTAGCAAATTACCTGTTTTTCTGGGTATTGTCATAGTATTCCTGTGATTTTCTGAAAATAATCCACGTACCTGTAAACATGATTTTTATTTCAGCAGCTGACTACCGTAACTGACCAATCACAGCAGAGCTTACTGGCTGCCGCTAAATGTTCTGGATAAGATGTTTAGTCAGGAAATATCTCATTCTAAGGTATGATTTAAACTATTTTCATGGGTAGTGGTAATGGTAATATTTCCACCCCTGGAAATTTCCTTCTCTGGGATCAAATCTGAATTTCTCGTGTATATGCCGACCCCCGATTTACCTTGTGAAATTTGGTAATAAAAACTCGGCTTATACTCAAGTATATGCGGTAGTAACTACAGCATCAGAGTAAAACGTCAATTATTTCTCTCCAAAATGTAGCAAAGTACAGTCAGAGAGTAAATGTCTTCAGTTCCTTTCTACCTCTGCTGCACAGTGTGTGTGTGTGTGTGTCCACTGATGTTTGTATGTGCATCTGTGTCACATGAAAAGTGCGAAGAACAGAATGATCCATTCGCTGATGACGTTTACACCATTTTTTTTTTTTTTTTTTTTGTCTATACTACAATTAAATGCAAGTAAACTGTAAATACAGAAATAATTAATTGAATCTCCGTGATGTGTGTCAGAGAGTATCAGGGAAAGTTGGATCTGTTTTGTCGCTGTTAGTGCCGTCTGCTTCATTGTTGCTTTCATCAGTTGATTTTCTCAATATACGTTTTGGCATTGGCTTTGGTTGGCTTGGTTTTTGTTCACTTTTGGCTTCTTCAATTAAGTATTTTTTGCATTTCTGAGCCCTGCTATCCTGTTTACGAGTCTTTGGTTTTTCTTGATGTAACTGTCACTGTCAAAAACAACCAGAAACCAGAACCAGACTCTGATACAGTAAGAAATGACCAAACTGGACCTGCAGCAAGAGGAAGAGCTGCAAACCTGCAGAGTGTCGATCAGAGACTCTCAGACGTCACAGAACACAGAGGAAGAGGAAGAGGACGGGAGAATTGCAGGACAAAGTGGAGGAGGAGTTACTGTGTCATTCCCATCAGCTGGTGAAATCTAAAGTTTCTTCTGCTGCTATGAGATTTGTGTCGGTCAGCAAAGTCCCACTGAAAGAGGAAGAGTGTCTGGACCGACATCATATGTAAAACATAAGCAGAATGTAAAGCATAAATGATGCCACAGTCACACCTGACAACTTCTAACCGATGCTTTACAGGATTTTAATTAAGTACAGGCTATTATAAAATCAGTATTTGCATCACTGCATCACAAAAAACAAAAACAAAAGTCTAAAAAAAATATATATATATATAATAGTAGATTGTTTTGTAATGTAAAAATAAATAAATAATCACACATGTATTGGCCTCCCTGGTGGTGAGGCCTGGGCTGCAGCCTATGAAGCCAACGCGTTTAAGACAACATCACAAAACTGCGATGAGTTCCACCTCAGATCACAAACAGATGTGATCAGATCAGATCAGACCACGATGTAATCACGATGCGTTCAGGGCCCCGTTATTCAAAAAGTTTAACCCGGATCAGAATGATCCGGATTAGGAAATGTTGTGTTTTGCTATCCAGGATCAGGTAATCCAGTTTACACAACAGCACAATAAAACCATAAAAACATCCTCTTCCATTTCCTATTTCTTTCAAACAGTCAGCCTCTCATCTGAGCACAACAAATAAATAAAAGCAATTATACATTATTTACAAATACATTGTGGATATTTAGAACAGGTGTTTTAAATCATTAAAATGCTAAATGTCCAATAGTTAACAGAATAAAGAACGTTCAGATTTCTTCATCTGTGGAGAGACCAGCTTTGTCATTGTAATTAATATAGCATGCTAAATGATAGTTAAAATTAAATATATTATTGTTGTTTGATATTGACAGCTGTTTGGGGGATTATTTTATGGGGACAAAAATCCTTTTTTTTTTTTTTTTTTTTNTTTTTTTTTTTTTTTTTTTTACTTTACTGTACTGAAAGTCTTTGTAGCCTAATGTCTACTTTATCTACTTCATCACTGTAACGGCTAAACAAATCAAGTCCAAAATATAAATAAATGCTCATATACTACATATGATACAAATGTATTATTTGTATTTGTATTTGCTGTATTATTTGACCAATTTTAAATCCTGAAATCCACTCTGAATCCAGCCCTCTGCAGGGATCAGGGTAATCCTGGTTTTTTGGATCAAAGGGATCCCAATCCTACTCAAAAGGTTTTGAACAACGCATCCTGAGGGTTTGATCCAGATCAAAAGCAAGNCCAATCCTACTCAAAAGGTTTTGAACAACGCATCCTGAGGGTTTGATCCAGATCAAAAGCAAGACTGGATTACGGGAACTGATCTGATTTCAGAATCCTTTTTTTCTTTTGAGCAAGCCATTTTAGAGATTTGATCCAATCGGATAAACTGAAATCCGATCGGATTACTTTTGAACAACTGGGCCCTGAGGAGATCTGTCTGCCTCGTCCTGAGTTTCCTCTGCTAATTAAGTCATTCTGAGTTGGGAGTTGCCATAAGTGATTATCTGGAACATGGTCAGTTACATCATGCAAGGAAAGCTTTTAGTTATTTTTAAAATATGGATGAAGTTCAGAGCAAAGAGAAAAAGAGAACAGGTGTAAAGTCTTGATATCGGATGTCATTATCTGTCTGTCTATCTATCTATTTATCTGGCTATGTCTTATGTATATAAACTGCGTTGGATCAGCATTCTCAGGCTAAATAGCTGCAGACTGTCCTCGCTCAGACTTCGGGGTGTTTGAGCTCCAGCTGGTCCCGGGCGTCCTGCTGGACTTTCTCTCACTGACTCGCTGTCTGCTGCCCAACACACAAACTGTCTCTCACCTGGAAAAACTCAGCGGGCCGCCTTGGTTCAACCACCGATTACTGTCAGAGAAAACAGAGGCTGCTGTTTGTGCGTCTGTGATGGAAGGGGTTGCATCTTAATAACAGGTGTGTTTTTGGAGAGGAAGTATGTTGGCGTTCCCCTCGTCTCGTTAAACGCCGGGAAAATGCTGGAACCCGTGTCTCTGTTTCCATGCGTTAAAAAACAATGAGTAAGTGTGTTTGTTCAGACAGCAGGGACATCCACGGAGATGTAGAACATGAAAAGCTGCACTTAGAGAGAGAAATCTGGAGCCTGATGTGGTGCAGGGGGGGGGNTAGAACATGAAAAGCTGCACTTAGAGAGAGAAATCTGGAGCCTGATGTGGTGCAGGGGGGGGGTCCTCATCCTCACTGCTGAGACTGATTTTACTGGCTGCTCTGTATTGGATGAGATTTATTCCAATTAAACAGATGGGGATTTCACAATCAAAAAGATTAAAAAAAAAAAAAATCTTTTCCTTTCCTCCACAAACAAGAAAAAAAAAAAAATCCAGTGACTCCAACAATGCAGCAACTCTGTGAGCTTACGAAGCTCTTATGAAGGTCTTATGAAGCTCTTATGAAGCTCAGTGCTACCATGTATCTGCCAGCAAATACAAAGGCTGGAAACTGCTGCTGTTAAATATCAGCGAGGCATCTTAAAACTTTCAGTTAAACCTCAGTTTAAGCTCAGATCCAGATCAGGGATCCTGCAGGATCTCAGCTAAATGCACAGACGAGTGGAAAAAAAAAAAAAAAANAAAAAAAAAAAAAAAAAACACTCAACATGAAGCTCCAGCAGCATTTCCACAGCCGCTGTAAGTCAGGAAACCCCACACACCTGTGTACGTTCTTCCTGCTCATGCAGCCAAACAGAAACGTTCCCACCCTGATTATGAGGCTAATACTCCAAAACACAAAGAATCAGATTCATAAAAAACCGCCGATATGGAGAGCAATGCTGCCTTAATGTGCGCCGTGACGACTGAAGCTCATTCCTAAAACTTCTCCTACAATAATCATCGCATTGTTGTCACCTGAAAGCAACGCTGCTGTGAGGTGTGTCAGGTAAGAGCCAGTGAAGATCAGCATGTTAATGAGCTGCTGCATATTTATCAGCCATCATTTATCCTGATTTATCTGGTTTTAAAGCCACAAATCGGCCAAAGAAACATACATTCTGCTTCAGAGATCCTCGTTTTCAAAGACTGACGCTAAAATAACATTTAAACGTGTATTTTAAGCCTTTAGTGCAATCGCTGCACTGGGGTGGGGGGTGATGGTGGTGAGGAACTCAGACGTGCAACAGGTGAGGTGATATTTAACAGAGCACCTGAACGTGTCTCAGATCAGATCAAAACTCACCATTTAAAAACTGACTGATCAGCTGATTGACTTTATCTATCAAAGTTATTGATCACTAACACGTGAGGTAAATACAGTTTGAAACGTCGCTCAGATTTCATGCTGCTGAAATTTACCACCGGACTGAAGCAGGTCTTATTTTTTGAGTGTCGGTTTGTTTTATGAACAGCTACCGCAACACGCAAATAAGGAAATATCTCAGTAACGCCTCTTTCAAGGCAAATGCTAAAATATGTCAGTAACAGGCGTTTATGAATGAGGGAACGTACAGTAGCTGCGCCGTGATATTTGCGCATAGCGATGTGGTAAAATATGCGCTACGGTTTATGAATCTAGGCCTATGTGTGTTGGATAATTAAAGGACCATACCACCCATTTTGCTTGTTTGAGCCTAATATATTCAATTTTCATACACGTAATGTTACTGACAATCATTTCCCAAAGCATACTACTGGAATGGTGAATTAAAAATGTTTTTCCTACCTTCCAGACCTCCATTGGTTTCAGTTCATTCTGCTATTAAAATCAACTTGTTGATACTTTAAACGTTCTTGGGATAGGTAATCCATCATCACCAACAAGACGTGTATTCAGGTTTTTTTTAGAAGTTATGTAATTTTAGTGTTTAAGTGCAATAAAAAGCGTGGAGTGAATGTATGCCTCCACCGGGGAATATAGTCCCAAAAGAAGACCTGTGGAGAAATATTAGCAACAAGTTTTCAAAAGTGAAAAACAGAATGAAGGGTAAGAATAGCTGGGATACACGTTCCCACAGCCATTCTTACCCTGCAGACTTTTCTTGCTTCATGAGAAAAAAATAAATAAAAAGCTCCAGATATTAAAGGACCATACTGGCAATTTTGCATGTTTAAGCCCACATACACATCACTGGCAACCATTTTTCAAACCATAAAAGCAGATTTTAGTTGTCTTGTTATTTTGCCAAACTATCCTTTCAAAATCAAATATTCAGGTGATAAGCACACCTTAAGATTCAACATTTCGCCTGCTAATACACCTGAATGTAGAAGACACACTTAATTACTTGGTAAAAGTCATCTTCACCTGGGACTATATTTCCTGGCAGAGGCATACATTGTCTTCCATGCAGCTGTTTGATGAGTTAAATAAAGTTACTTTGACAAAAAAAAAAAAAAAAAAAAAAAAAAAAAACCCACCTTAACAGATGTGTTGTTTTCTGTGATGGATTATTTATCTCAGCACGTTTCAAGTCTCTACAAGTTGACTTTTATAGCTGCTGGAATAAACTGAAACCATCATGAGTCTGGAAGGAAGGAAAAACTAATTTTTTTTACTGCTCCAGTAGTATGTTTTCAGTATGTAATGTGTATGTGAGTCGTGTACTGTATGTCAGGCTCAAACATGCAAAATCACCAGTATGGCCCTTTAAGGACCATCATCTACTATTCAACCATGTCAGTCATCTTTCCTGTACATTGAGAAAACGGTTTATTACCAGTAATGTATTTTCTTTGCCATGACCACCATCTTTCCCCAGCTTTAACCACGGAGGCTGAGTTGTCTAAACTTAACCACAGCGTTGAATTCTGTGGTCACCATGTAAGGATATTGTAGGAATATTGTCAGAATATTGATTTGATAAACACTGGCACTGAGCATTTCATAATGTCGACATTGATCGTTATACAGAATTAAGCAAAAACTGTCCTGCATCAACATTTACTTTAGTTTTGCTTTTCTTCCTCTGCAAATAGGTCGAGGGAAATCTGCTTGTGTGATTCATGAATTTCCACTTTCTTTCGAGATAGTTCTTTAAATACATTAAGATGAAAAAATATCACCCTCAGCGGCAAAAAAACAAGACTTCTTCCATAATGTGTGTCAGAATAACATTGTTTCTCATCCCAGCATACTGGGATAGCAAAAGATATTACACTATGTGTCCAGCTCACACGTTTATAGACGAATACAATCATATAGCCATGCACACGCACACACACACACACACACACACACACACACACACACACACACACACAGTATGCATACACATATTCTCACTCCTCCTTATTAGCTTTTCAGGCATTTGCCTTAGTCATCAGTTCTGCATTCACAGTAAACCCGGTGGAGCAGCACAGTGCTGTGGAGCCAGAGTCTCTGTGTGTGTGTGTGTCTCTCATGTGTGTTGCATGCTGGGAGTGTATGGAGGACTGAGCGTGGCTGAGAGCGTGTTGCAGTGAGTTTTCAAACTTTTCTATCTCTGTATTCACATATGATTGTTTTCTTTGGTTGTTCACAGGTTATTGGTTGTTTGGGTGGTGTTTGGTGAGGGCTTTAGGGGGTTTAGGGGTTTTTGGGTAGCTGCTGCTCAGGTTTCAGACATGCCCACATGCCTCAAGTGTGTCCAACAGTCAGCTGCTCTGTGGAGGAGTGTAGTGTGGGTGAACTGGTGGCAGCGTGAACTCTGCCCCCCGTATGAATAACAGCGTAATGATTTTTCTGGACAGCATGGAAAAGATATATCAGGTTGTGGAACATCTCAAAGGTTCCAGCGTTCATCAGAAAGGAGGAGCTGGAGAAGGAGCTGAGGAGACAGTCTGATCTGATCTCTAAGCTGGAAGTCTCCGCATTTCAAATTCTGCACTGGGGGTCTGGGACTGGAGGAGTCCTCCTTTTTAAAGGACCTGAGGAACCAAAGACTGGGGAACCTTCCTGGGTTTTATCAGAGCATTTTTAAGATGTGGGGACGTTTTAGAAAAGGACAGATGACAGACTTTTAGCTGCTTCACTGGATTTTAAAGGAAGCCGTGGTGTTTGGACACGTTTTAATGGGTGGGGAGTCTTAAGGAAGCTCCTCGCAGCAAAGACCTCCACTCTGGAAGATGTGGTGGATCTGTGTGGACCAAACGTGGCCGACGCTGCTGCTCAGAGTCTCTTCAGTCAGGCTGGTCAGGAAGATGCTGACAGGCTGCAGAGATCAGCTGCTCTGTCATCACGGTGAAGTTCTTAGAGTCTGATGATGCGGATCCGTTTCCTGTTGATGTTCTCCTGATGTTAAAGATTGTTCTGGTGTGTTTTTAGACTCCAGCATGTCAGAAACCAGAAATCTGTGTGACTCAGCAGATAAAAACACGTACACACTGCTGTTAAAATCCTAAATAAAGGTAGTGAAAAATAAAAAAATCTCTCTCTCTTCTGGTCAGTCTCTTTTGATTTTCAGTGAAGTCAATTAACTCATTAATTACATGGCAGTCAGATAAAGGGAGAAAGCCTTTCTGGTGTGTCTCATCTGTCTCATGCTGTGGACATCGCAGGACCACAAGTCCCCAGGATGAAATGTGGAGCAGAAAGAATCTGTTTCGTTGTGGGAGCAAGAAACAAGTGCTTCCACATGAGCAGTCATTCATTCAGACAGCATGTCCACGTCCACAGCATGTCCACGCTGAAAGTCAACGACGGATTTTAGAGGAATGAAAAGAAAAACAGGTGATTTTCAAACACAGTGTGGTACTGATCATGAAACATGTCAACAGAAACACACGTATCAACACGCTAACCCTGACCACCAAACACACACTCACCTCAGACACACTGTCTGCTCTCTGAGTGTCTCTGAATGCGTCTCTGAGTGTCTCTGAGTATCTCTGAATGTGTCTCTGAGTGTCTCTGAATGTCTCTGAGTGTCTCTGAGTGTCTCTGAATGTGTCTCTGAGTGTCTCTGAGTGTCTCTGAATGTGTCTCTGAGTGTCTCTGAATGTCTCTGAATGTGTCTCTGAATGTCTCTGAATGTCTCTGAGTGTCTCTGAATGTGCTCCTGGGTTTACATGCTGTCCAGAGACTTTGAGCTCAGACAGGAAGTGCAGACGTTATGGAGTGCAAACGTTTCCCTAATCAACAATTTCTGATCAGACTTGAAGGCGACAGGAAATCAAAGCTTAAAGCCACACTCCATTGAAGAATTTTGCTTTTTTCTTTTTGATCAGTGGCAAAAGACACACAAACCACAAAGATTTGTCAAATGTTTTCCAAAACCAATAGCAGCCAGTTTTCATTTGGCAAAATCCACTGAACAGTCTGTAATTCATCAAAATTTTGACGTTGTTTTTGCTCATCTGTTCCTCTCACAAACAGACCACAGAGAGCAGAATGACTGTTATAATGCTGAAAATATTACAGAAGTTTGGCACGGTCAGTGAGATGATGCTGTGTTTAAAAACAGACAAGCAGCAAGGAGCGATTTTTGATGAAACTGAATGAAATAAAGGTAACCTTGTTAAAAAAGCCGTGTTGTGTAAAACAGACTGGAGCACAGAGAAGACTCCACTGCTCACTTCTCATCTTTCAAGTCCCTGAAATTGTTCTTTTTTTGCACATTCTAGGCAATTAGGCAATTAATCTTAAAAACAAATATGAATTTGTTTGTTTTTACTCTGTATTTTTGGAAAAGCAAACAGAATAATGATGCCACGTAGTGACAAAACGGACAAAAATATTTAAAGTACAAAGTTTTTTTATCTGCGCAACAGAAAGTAATGAAAGAAATGTGAAAGGCGTGTAGGAATGAAAGTTCTGCTTCCAAAGGGGACGTGACAGAAAAGACATGAGCGGCGCTGACGCACATGGAGATGGAACATAGTGGAACTCTGAGTTGTCTGACCAGTGATGACATGGAACAAATCCCTCACTCAGCCTAAACGTTAGTGTGATCAACGTCTGTGGAGGTCTCAGAGGCTTTTCCAACCTGATGGGAGTAACGTTCTTACGGGCAAAAACAGAATCCGAATATTTGGTGTTATATAAGCTACTTTTTTATCAGAGGCAAAGAGCGATTGGACAAGTATGTGAATGTGTGTCTGCAACAGGCCAGAAATCAAATCAAATCAATCAGATACAAATAAATCTGATTGACCAGAGCTGTGAAACTGTAAATGCCAAAGTTCCTAAACTTTTCTAGTCAAGGTCTATCACCTCCAGGTGTATCTGTCCATCTTTACAGCTCCAGCGCTTGTATGGATGTTGGTATGCACACTATCTCTGTGGACCTAATTCATTTCAGTACAGCACGTGTCAACCTGCCCTTTTCTTCATGACCAAACTCTAAAATAAGGAAAAGGAGGGAATGACATCATTACACAAATACTTTGAATAATAAAAAAAAAAAAAAAANAAAAAAAAAAAAAAAGTGCTGATATGCTGATATTAAAAAGAGAACAAAATATTAACGACGGCAAGGGGGGGCAAAATTTGCTGTGCTGATGCCTCTCAGTTAGACATTCGGTTTCACTTTGCAGCAGAGAATTCTGAGTCATTGCGTTGCAGCGATGTCTCACAGAAAGCTCAAATAATACATATGAAAAGTATACAGTACTTTGCTCCGAGTCCAGAAACAGTTGTGGTTCAGTCCAGATCCGGACAAGAGTCCAGATTCTGAGGATGACTGCTCTAAATTGATCGTAGGTGTGAATGTGTTTGTCTGTGTGTATCAGCCCTGTGATTGGCTGGTGACCTGTTCGGGTATGGATGATGGATGGAACTGAACTATTAACTGCTGACTGCAAATCAGAGATAAAATAATTGGTCACCATAAACTTGTATCAGTATCATGGAGGAAAACATTATGCTGCATAATAAACAAGCAAACACGAGATTGTGGACTCACTCATACCTTGGATTAAAATGTGACACGTTATCTGTGAAATGACATCAGATGTCAGGATGCTGCGTTAAAACGTCCTTGTTATCTGGATTCTGCTGCATGGTGAGCATGCAGAGCACGTCAGTTGCTGCGTTTCCTTCTTGCTCCGTGGATTTTTTAAAAATTAAAAAACATTTGTACGTGGGTTGTCCCGTCCGCGTTCTCAGGTGCATTTACACCGAGTCATGACTCCTGATTCAAATAACTTTATTGATGATTTTTTTTTTTTTTTTTTACTTGTGGGTGGGGTTTATCTCTCAAATGTGTCCCAATTGTGCAGATCACTACAGGTTCCGTCGCATTCTGATCACGGTGCATTCTGCCTGCACTTACACCTCGCAATAACAAGGCTTTTTACATATCTGGATATAGATCACATTTTAATGCAAGATGTAAAATTGACCAATGAGAGGCTGCAGCAAGCGTGTTTATGCTGCAGGCTGTTTCCACTTTGAGCAGATCTCTTTGAGATGACATGAACGAGTCCATCGCTAACGTTGATATCTTTGTTTTAAAGCTCCATCAGCATGACACTTAGCATCTGCAGCGCTCTGAATCATTTAAGACTGTATGTGTGTGTGTGTGGGTGCGAGTATCAATAATACATGAATGATGGAGCTCATAATAATTTTTGATGATATCAGCTGCTCTGTAGGAACACATGGTTTAAATATTCAGTCTTTGAGATAAGTGTTGTAGATTTCCTGGTACAGCATGTGAAGGTCCTCCGCTTCAGCATTTAACAGTACAAGTGATTCAGTTTACAAAACGGGACAAACTATCTCAATACGTAAGATTCACCAAAAAAAAGCAAAGGCACTATCTTTTTTTTTTTTTTTTTTTTTTTTTGTAGAAGCTACTTTTTATCAGAAGCAAAGAGCGACTGGACAAATGCGTGAATGTGAGCCTGAAGCTCACAGGCCAGAAATCAAAGCGAGGCAGCAAATATCCTCTCCTGTATCCTGACAACATCAATATCTATCAAATATAACATTTATCAGCAGTTCAATAAAACACAGCCCAGCCAATCAGAAAGTGACATGCAGAGATTAGAGCTTAATTCAAAGTTAATTGGAATACACTGGCATTGTATTAATTTGGGTAAATGTTCGAACCCAGTTCATTATTTATGAGCTTTTTTCTTTAGTTATATAGAGTTTGAGTGTCCGCGTGAAGAACAGGAAGTACGTGGAACGACTCTGCCGCTCTTTAACGCTGCTCCATACCAGCATTAATAGTTATGAATATCAACACTCTGCTGGCAAAATGAACTGCTGTATAAAAACTACACACAAATAAAACAATCCCCACATTATTAGGCTAATGCCCTGCTATAAAATATACTGTAAGCTAACAAACATCGGACTCAGCTGGAGAAAATGACAGATAAGGATCTGGAGTTACTGTAGGAATACCGTAAATGCTCTAATAGTGGCCGGGGCCTTTATTTACCTCAACCGCAGAGAGAACCCGGCCTTTATAA